>PVJL010003838.1:0-140437 GCA_004026885.1 Lyroderma lyra | reverse complement strand
CACGGGAGAAACATGCAAGACACAGGGGCTGGGACAGACCTGGGGTCACGTCTCACCCGCAGAGACACGGCCTTGGACAGACCCAGACCAGCCCTGGTTGGCACTGCACACCCAGAACAGCGCCCCTCAGCTGGGCTCCTGGGGGCAGGTGGGTAGACACACAGCAGTGTCCCTGCCTAGCCAGCCTTAAGTGGGCCAGAGCCTGTTGTCAGTAAGCAGGATGCCCAGCCCCCACTCTGTGCCCTGTGTGCCCTGTGGGCTCCAAGCCGGTCACAGGCATTAGCTCGTCCATCCCCACCCCACCTGGCCATCGCTGTCAGCACCGCCTTTGTGTAGACAGCATTAAGCCTCAGCGATGTGAAGCCCCCCGTCAACGTGGCAGAGGCAGGGTCTGAACTCAGGTCCATCTGTCACCTTGAGGTACACCAGGAGTGTCTCTGCTGCAGTTGGCCCCAGCGTGAGGTCTGAGCACCATTCCCTCACAGCTGGGCCCCCGGCAACCACACAGCGGAACAGCCCCCGTGGAGAGGCCTCCTTGCCAGCACTGGGGTCACACACCATGGGGGGAACCCCTGAGCTCAGTCATCAGCCCCAGCCAGGCACTGGGGCGTTCTTCCTGGAGGGGCTTGCCCGCAGCCCAGACCCTGCTCTGAGCACCCCTCTCCAAGGATGGGGACCTGGTTGCTAGGTGACTGGCAGTAGCGTTGCTAGGATACCTGGCGAAACAGGAGAGGACAGAGCGGGCAGATGCCTCAGGACTCAGTATCCCAAGCTGTCCCCCAGGACTTAGCTGCCTCTTCGCTGCAGCCAACTCAGGGACACATGTGGACATGGGGCACCTCCCCAGAGACGCTCAGGATGACAGGGACATGCGGGTGCACGTGCCTGCAGACACACACCAGGTGCCCCAACAGGCACGTGGGAATACACGCAGACACGGGCCACACACATGCACACCCACACCACGGTGTGCACGAGGCACACGGGTGGACATGTGGGAACAGGCAGACACCCAAATGAGGGCCACACATATGCACCGGCCTCTCCAGGCACAGCCGGCAGCATCAGCCCACCTCGGGACCCCAGGAGCCCGAGAGCCTCAGCCCTGCAGCCCCCCAGGCAGAGGCCCCACCCTGGTGCCCCAGGTCGCCTCCCTGCACCCTAGCCCGCAGAGCTGCATTTCCTGATGCGCCCCAGCCACCTCCCATCCCGGGCCCCCCAACTGGGGAAAGCACAGGACCGTGAGGCTGCTCTGAGGCCGGCTGTAAGTTCTGGATGGAGGACGGCTGGAGGTGTCAACCGAAGGACAGGCTTGGTCACGGGGCTAGTGGGCACCCAGGCCAGGATGCTGACCACCCACCCTGGGGATGGCAGAGGCCCAGCCCTGGACCCTGGAGGCTCCCACAGAGAGGGTGATGGCACAGAGGAAATGGCCCAAGCCTGTCTTCAGTCCTGGGCAGCAAGGGAAAGACAACATATGTGTCACACACAGGGCAGCAGGGGACACATGTTACATGAGAGCGTTTTTGTCAAAGCAGGGCAACCTCAAACACACAGGTCACATGCAAGCAAAACAGAACACGCAAGGGCAGCAGGGACAGCCGAGGCCCGCGGCCGACATGAAGGACAGCAGAGCATGTCCACGGACTGCAGCTTGAGCCTGAGCTGGGCCGCACCCAGAGCTCACGGCGTTTGGGGCAGGACTCACGTCCTGGCGTGGCACTCCCTCGTGCACCGGTGACTCAGAGCCCGTAAGCACCAGATGGCAGACTTAGCGCCCGCCCTCAGCGCCCAGCTGGGCTCGCTGCCTGCTCCCCGCCCTCCCACACCTGAGGCTGAGCACGGAACCCCTACACACACGCAGAGCAGCCCACCTGGGGGCTCAGCGGCCAGCACGCACAGGGCGATCTGTGCTGTGCACAAAGTGAGGCCTCAATAATTCTGAGTTTCAGCATAATCAGTGACTTTGTCCTTGTGATTTTAACTTCATCAGACTCGCATACAGCAGCCAGAGAACGGAGCCGCCGCGTCTCACTATGTTAAATGCCGCGGTCATTTAATAAAGCTCATTAACGTCCGTCGGTTTGGGCACCCGTCGACCCGCTGTGAGAGCGCAGCCTTTCCACCAGCCCTGGATGGGACATCGCACAAATGCTGGGCTCCCAGCCTGGCAGCCTCTTGCGGTCGCTGGGCCCCAGGCACCCGGGACACCTTGGGTCCCCACAGCCCCCCAGGTGTGCCGAGATGCAGGCAGATGCTGTGCTTGGGAATCGGAGCTGCGTGGGCACCAGGCCCTCCCAGAATGGGCGAGGTGGGCGGAGTCTTAAAGTTTTCAATTCCGCAAGAACAGAGGGGACGTGGCAAACCCCTCCTTGGAGGTGAGCAGGCCCCCACTCCCCTATAACCCCACTCCCCTGGCCTGGACCCTGGGAAGTTGAGGGTCCAGAGCCCTGTCTCAGAAGACCCCTCCCATGGGAGCACCGGGTGGGGGCGCGAGGCAGCTCCAGTCTGGACTGCATGGACCCAGGTGGCCTGCCTGGAGGTGGTGGCCTGCTGGGTCAGCCTTCTCCAGAGCCAGACACCTTCATCTTCAACAAGCCCCCAGGTTGGTGCAGAGCCCCAAGGCCCAGGCCGCACCCCAAAGGCACCTGCAACCAGGGCCGGAGGGGCCTGCATCCGTCCAGGGACCAGCTGTGCGAAGGCCTGCAGATCGGAGGGCAGGCAGTCCTTCTGTGGAGCTGGCGGGGCGCAGGCTCAGAGACAGAGGGCCACGGAGTCATGCTTTCCGCTCTCCCAGGAGGCCAGAGCAAGCTTCCAAAAGCAGCGGGGACAGTCAAGAGCCCCTGCACAGAGGCCAGGACCTCAGTCAGCCGAGGTCCCACTCCCGAAGTCACGATCCCCGGGCCCCGGCACCCACGCTGGGCCTCCAGATGTGTCCACGCATGAAGGGGAGAGTGACCAGTGCCTCGTGGAAGCCACCCACACACTGACAAATTGTGGGCTTTCTAACGACCTGGGTCTGCCCTGGGCTGTGCGGTGAGCATGTGAATGAATGGGCTCCAGAGCAAAAGTGGGTGCAGGAATGCATCGCAGAATTAGTAACTGAGGCCGTGACTGACTTTCAGACTCTGCTGTGGAATGAGCAAATCCACAGACCACAGAGATTCGGGATTCGGCAACCCCAGGGTCTGGTCCGGTGGGACCCCTGGACCCCGAACTTGCCCTGGAAGAGGTTAGAGGTTCCCTTCTCTGTGAGCACCGGTGGCTGTGGGCAGGCCATGCAAAGGGGACAGGGCCTGAGCCACCAAGGTCTCCTCACCGCCGCACCCGCTTCCCCCCAAATTAACCTCCAAAGACTTCTCCGGCCAGGAAGCTGGGGCTACAGGCTCCAGAAGACGGCGTTTGGGACGCCCCAGAGAGGAAAGAAGGCTCACGGGGCAGGAAAAGCGGACACTCAGCACCTACACGGTCTCCAACGAGCCGTGGCAGCTCCCGGGGTCTGGCCGGGGGCGGGGGCGACGCCCTCCACTCACCTGCGCGCGCCCCTCCCCCCTCCCGAGGGGCCGCTCGACCCCCGCCGGGCTGGAAGAGGGGCGGGGCTCCGGTTGCCAGGCAACCGCGTCAACAAGCCCCGGAGAGTAGGGGGCTTTGTTGGAAGCTCAGAGCCAAGAAGGCAGAAAGTACCGGGTGTGGGGAAGGGGTGAGGGTGGGCGGAAGCAGCTGGCTCTGGGGCCCGGGGGAGCGGGCGGGCTGGACCCCGGGAAGGAAGGAGCCCTGCAGGGCCGAACCCGGCCCCTGGCGGTCTTTCCCTTCCCCCCATCGCCGTGTCCCTGGGCTCTGCGCTCCCTTCTCCTGGAGTCTAGACCCTGCAGCAAAGCGAGCCCACCGCCCCTTTGGCTCTGAGCCTCCCCGCTGCGTGTCCAGCGGGTTTGCTGACTGGCTGGTGACCGCACACATAGGGAACTGGGGCACAGCGAGTGTCCCAGCATCGTGGAGAAGGGTCCCCCGGACGTGACCAAGAGCGTGCCACCTGATCTCCACCCCTGGGGAGAGGGCATTTTCTCCGTGGACAGAGAGGCAGCCTGTGGGCAGGAGGGGTGTGTCCCCCCCTCCGAGCGATCAGGGAGTTCTCGCTGACTGCAGCCCTGAGGACGGGTCGTGCGCCAGGCGCGAGCAAAAATGCGGCCTGAAAGGCGGGCTTGGGGGAGTCTGCAGGGGCCGAGCCAGGCCGGAAGCCTGGGCCCGACGGACACCGTCCTGGCACCCAAGACGGGGCGCCCTCCGCCCAGCGCAGGGCCGAGGAGGCCAGCGCCGGCGGCCAAGGAGCCAGGGTGCAGGGGTTCGCGGGAGCCAGCCGGGAAGGGCACGCAGGGCGCAGAGCCCCGTGAGGAGCGCGCCAAGGGAGCGCCCACGCGGGAGCCCCCCAAGCCCGGCTGGACCCTAACACGGGAGAAACTGGCGGCCATGCACCCCGCGGAGTGCCATCGCCACCTGCTCTTCAGCGACCTGCTTGATGACGTGGGCGCGGCCGCCTCCATCTTTCCGCGCGAGTCCGTGGAGGTGGGGTACCGTATGCCCGACCTGCGCGCGTGGATGCAGTCACTGGAGCTGCCCGCCGCGCGCCAGGACCGGCTCCTCGGCGTCCTCAGGGCAGCAGAGGCCCGCGGACGGGTCCGCGCCTTGCGGCTGCGCTACTACCACATGCGGGTGAGGCGGGGGGCGGGAGGGGGACCCCGGCCCGCGCCCCCTGCGGAAGGAGGGCGGGGGGGGGGGCCGACTGCGGCTCGGGGCGGGAGGGCCGGGGCGGGCACGACGTGGCGTGGGCTCAGGGGCGCCGCACGCTCCCCGCGCGGCCCGCAGGCCGAGGAGATCGCGCTGCTCCTCCAGCAGCAGAAGTCCGCGCGCGCCGCCCTCCGGCTGGAGCTGTTCCTGCCGCGGCAGCTGAGGCCCACGCGGATCCCCGACCCCCTGGACCGTCAAGAGGTGCCCGCAAGCCCGGGCAGGGGCGGAGAGGGCGCCCGCCCGCCTCCGTGCACCCCTGGCCCCAGCCCCTGTGCCCCGCAGCGGAGGCGCGTGGAGACCATGCTGGAGGACAACGCCCGAGGCGGCACCTTCCGGCGCTGACGCCCCCGCTGCCCACATAAAGCTCGGTTCTCCCAGAGCCTGTGGTCCCTACGCTCCGCTTCCAGGCCCCCGCGGGGAAGGGGGGCGCAGATGCTGCCTCTGCCACGCGGATGTCACAGTCATTGGGGTACACAGCCTGGGGCCCCTGCAAAGAAGTGGGACGGCGCGAGGGGGCGAGTGTCACCAACAGGGAACAGGGAGCCCTTCAGCCCCGAAATGCGGGTCTGCCCCCACCACACAGCCTTGTGCCCTGAGTGCGTGGGACCAGGGGAGGGGACAGGAGGGAGAGGCACGCCCCCAGAAGGGAGGGCAGCCTCAGGGAGAGCGCGGGGATGAGGGGAGAGCCCAGAGTGCTGTGGTCATACCCGCGAGGCTCAGAGAGGAGCGTGACACTCTGGGTAAGGGGCACGGCTGCACAGGCCGAAGCTGGCCTTTGGACAGTGAGCCGTGCCCACGGTCCTGCCACGGCCTATGAGCCTGGAGGAGGGGAGACGCCCCCCCTGCTGCCCTCCCTGCCCGCTCCGCCTCCCTTACCAGCTCCCCCAGGGCAGGAAGGGAGCCACCCCTGTCCCATTCCGACAAGCCTACATCCTGCAGACCGCCTGGACACGGAAGAGCCTCCACGTTTCTGGACAGACCTTCCAGAACACTCTTCTCCCACACAGGCTGTTTGCAGGGCCCGGGACTTCTCTCAGCCACCTCTGGTGGTGGGGAGCTCGGGGACTCAGAGAAGCCGCACTCCTGCCAGGGGGCGCAGAGCTGACCCTGGAGGGGTCGTTCCCTCCCGGCAGAGGTCAGCACTGGGGTCTGGCTCACTGGCAGTCGCTGCCCCTCTCTGGCCAGGCTCAGGGCAGGGACCGGGATTCTCTGTGCCTTCAGCGAGGGCTTCTCCTTGTGCACTGACCCTTGGCCCCCTCTGGGCTGCTGCTGTGCTTGCTCGGCCTTCATAACGGTGTAGAGTTGGGGGGGTGCATATGCTAGGGGGCGTGGGGAAGGAACGGGCGAGAAGGTGGCCTTGGGCCAGGGACAGACACAAGGCAGGGGAGGCAGTCTCTGTCTAGGACTGGTGACCACTCGCACCCAGACATGCGGAGCATGGCGGTCCACCTGGCCAAGTCCCCTGCCCTCTGGACCCAGCGCTCTGTTGCTTGAGGACCTAATGAGTGCCTAGGATGCTTTCATCGTTTTAGTAAAAGCGCATTTTATTTCACACTTCCCCGAGCCTCCACTTCTTCACCTCTGAATCGGACCTCTCAAGGACCGCACTCGGCACCCTGACCCTCGCAGTGATGGCCCCACAAGGCAGGAGTCGCAGGCACCTGAGGACAGAGGGTCAGGCAGACAAGCACAGCCCCGAGGAGAAGGCCAGCACGAGGGTGGCCTCACAGACAGCAGTGACGCAGGCATCAAGCTGGCACAGGGGGTGCCTTTCGGTCCCTCCCAGAGGGGCCCAAGGTCTGCAGACGGGCCCCAGGCGGTGGCTCAGGAAAGGGGCCGGGCCCGGAGATGACTCTGCAGGCTGCGTCCCGGTAGGGGGCGGGGGCTGTGAGGCATCAGCTGGGTTCCCTGGCTGTGGGCTCATGCTCTGGACAGAGGGCGCTGGGTGCAGTGCCATCTCCTCTTCACCTGCGGTGAGAGGGTCCTGCCCAGCCCAGCTGGGCTCCCCCTGAGGACTACGGGGACACTACAGTCACAGACTCCCCAGGGGACAAGGGGGGATGGCCTGAGGACGAAAGGCAGGGAGCTGACCCCCACTCAGGGCCAGCTGCCCCACACGACTTACGAAGTGGGTGGAGACACCATCACACCAAGCATGGTGGGACCAGCCTTGGCTGTGTGACCCTGACCAGGTGCCGGCCCATCTGCAGGATCCCCTTCTTGGGACGGCCATCTGGGCTAAATGAGAAGCGGCTGCCTCCTGCCTGGACAGGCTTCCGGCCTCGGCCCTGTCACCACGGCAGCCAGGGCCCCTGAGCAAAGAGGCACCCGGCCTCCAGGGCCCTCTGGCCTCTGTCCATGCCCGGCTCCCCAGAGCCGCTGCTGCACGGACCTCCTCTGCCCTCCCTGGCCCAAGACCCAAGGGCCGGTCGGCCTCGCTCACGGCTAGGTCCCATGGCCTGCCGTACGGGCAGCGCCCAGAGACGTGCTGAACGGTGAAGGGTGCACCGCACACCCCCACTGCCCTGCACGTCGCGACGACTTGTGCGGCTGGGGGGGGCACCGAGTGAGCAGGACAGGCTCCGGGAGCGCACCAGGCCGACTGCCCACACTGGGGACAGGAGCTTCACACGGTCTGGGCCCAGGAGACCGTTTCCAGAGCAGGGTCAGGGCCACCGTGACGCCGGCCAAAAGCATGCTGGGATAAGAAATTGAACTAACAGCTGTACCAGGTCACAAGATCGGAGGCCAGTCGGCCGAGGAGAAGGAACAGGACATTCGTGGCAAAGGGGCGCGTATGGCTTTACACGTAGGACACCTTGGAGAAGCTGGAGGCATCAGAAGGGACTCGGCCAGGCCCCACAGACAGGGACATTTGGTGACTCCAGGTGCAAAAGCCCCCAGCACCCACGGGCACCTCAGCACAGGACGCCCGCTCCTCCCTCAGGCAGCCCGCTGCAGGAGGGCGACAACGCTGTGACACCGCGCTCTCATCCCCATTTTACAGGTGAGGGTGCCCAGTCCGCGGAAGGACTGGGGCGGGGCCTGGAGTAACCACAACACGGTCGTTCCCAGCGGCCTCGTCTTATCCAAGCGGGACGAGTAGCCTGCGGGGACGGCGGCGTCCCCGGGACGCTCGTGCCCACGTCTGGCAGGAGGTTCACGGCGAACCGCGAGGCCGGAACGGCCCGGCGCCGCAGGCGGGGGCACGGCCACACCTCCACCCGCCACAGTGTCAGTTCAGGCCGCCCAGAGGCCGGAGGCCCCGTTAGCAGCACCGCATCTCCTCGGGCGGCGGGGCCCGGGGCGCCAGGACGGAGCCGGCGCGGGGCTGGGGAAGGGGCGCGCGGGGCGCAGGGCCGGGCCGGCGCGGGGCGGGGCGCGCGGGGCGGGGCGGGCCGGGCGCCTCCCCGCGCGAGGAAGTCCCGGCCCCGCGCTTTGGGGAAGTGCGGCTGAGGCGCCTGCGCACTGCGCCCTGCGCCCCCTCCCCGACAATCCGGCCGGACCTCGGTGCGCGCGGGCCCGGCGGCGGCGGCGGCGCGAGCGGCTCGGGAGCGCGGCCGGTGAGTGCGCGCGCGCGCGCGCGCGGCGCCGAGGACGGCGGCCCGGCCCCCGCGGGCCCAGGGCGGGTGGACCGGGCTCCGCGCTCCGCACCCCAGGGACTCCCGCCGCGGGGTCCACGTGGACTCCGGGCTGCGGCGGGACTGGAGCCCGCTCCCCCGCCGCGCGTGGGGGGAGGGGGGCGCTGCAAGCGGTTCCCCTTTTTCTGCAGCTCAAAGCTTGGGGAAGTGATTGCTCAAAGGGGGGCCGGAAGAACCCAGGTTTCCGCGTCTCCCGCCCCCTCAGCCTGGTGGGGAGGGACCGAGGCGGGACACCCCGTCCGCCCCCGCCCCGTTGGATCGGGCAGCCTCTGTGCCCTGCGAGTGTCCGGGGAGGCGCTGCGCCCCCGGTCCCAGCCGATCGGGGCCCCCTGGCGCCGACCTCCCTTCAGAAGCCGCGGGAGGAACCCCCTGCCGTCTGACGCGAGTCCCCGCGGCGGCCGTGCACGCCCCTTCGGCAGCCAGGGTGGGGTCCACACCGAACGCGGTCCCTCCCGCCCCCACCTCGCCTTTGGGTCGCGGGTGAGTGGGGCACCGTGGCGAGTCCCTTGAGGTAGGGGTGGGGGCGTCCGAGACTGCAGGAAGGGGCGCCTGCGGAAGGAGACAGGTTCCCCGGGGCCAGACCCTGCCCGCAGAGAGGAAGAGGGAAGTGAGTCGCCCCACCGTTGCCTAGGTGGGCTGGGGGCGAGGGTCACCAGGGCGAGGACGACTGGCCTCCCTTGGAGGAGCGAGGCTGGGGCTCCCCCACCAGCCAGATGGTGGGGTGCAGCCCATAGGAAGGGTGCCGAGTAGGATCAGGAGGAGGGAAGAGAGCCCCTCTGTCTACCCCCTCCCAAAGGTTGTGGCATTTTTTTCTGGGATTGTCACATTTTCTTATTCTTTTTTTGGACTGGGCGGGCTTAGGGACGTTCTTTTTCCTTCTGTGGAGCAGAGCAGCAGCCGCTCCCGAGGGAACCTCTGTCCCCAGAGGCCAGACTCGCTGCCTGTCCAGCCGGCCTCTCCTGTCCCGACCCGGGTGGGGGTGGCAGGGGGTCGAAGCCCGGAGCGGGTAGGACACGAAGGGAGCCCCCTGCCAAATGCCAGGGTGAGGGACAAGAATCCTGGTCACACCGTATACCGCCCCCCCCCCCCAGAGCAAGTCCCCTGGGGACACTGGGACCCCAGCCAGCCTGAGCAGGGCCTGCACCCCCGGGCCAAATGGACTGCTACCCGCTGTGCCCCCAGCACCAGGGCCCTGCACCCTTAGACGGGTCCCCTCCAATTCAGAGCCGAGTTGCAGATGGCAGCTGAGGTGGGCACCGTCTGCAGGTGCCGGGTGGTGGGGGAAGGGACTGCGGCCCTGCCCCCACGAGCAGTGCGCAGGGGTGGCAGTGCGCAGGGGTGGCGAGGAGGAAGAGCATTTCGGCTGGGGAAGTCACAGCCCGTCTGGGGTACCGCTCCTAGACCTCAGAGGCTGCCACACCCCTTCCTTTCCCTAGAAACTTGACCCCTGAGGGAAAGGCTGTGGGGCTGCTGCTTCCCCATCTGCTTGCGGGGAGCCCTGGACCGAGTGTGAGGGGTTTGCGCGACCTCAGGGGACGCCGGGGAGGTGATGAGGGACTGCGGTCCTAGGGGACCCTGCGCCTCGCCCTCGGGCCCTGGGGCAGGGGGTCCCTAAGCGCGCGTCCCTTGGGCGCTGTCGCCTCTGAACCCCACTGCATCGCCGGGGCCGAGCCGGAACGCAGCCCCCCGCTCCGGGGGCCGCCTGGCCTGAGGACTGCGGTGGAGCCGCCCGAGAGCACCCCGCCCCCGCCCTCCCGACCACCGAGACCCCGAGAGACCCACGTGGACCACACAGGGATCGAAAGGCCCCGGGCTGAGCGATGAGCAAATGAAGTGAAAGCGAGTCGTGAGCCTCCTGGCCGCGGAAGTCCGCGTGGCGGCCGGGCAGGGGGCGCCCGGGCCCCGAGGGCGCAGGCAGGGGCGGCGGTGGCGGGAGGCGTTCAAAACTGCCTCCGGGGCGCTGATTGGCCGCGGGGCTCCCGCCTCCCGCGCGGAAGGTGCGGCGCGGACGCAGAGCCCCACGCACCCCTCCACTCCCCCGGGGATCCCGCAGCTTCGACCCCGGACGCGGCCGCCCCCCGCCGCCCCCGCTTCCCCCGACGGGCACGGCACGCCCGCCCTGTGGCCTCCGCGGCGGTTTCCGCAGCCTGCCGGGGGAAGGGGGGAGGGAGGCCGCGAGACCCGGGGGCGGCGGCTTGCCAGCCGGGGTCAGAGGGCACCAGGGGCCGCATCTGGGCTCCCGGAAGGCTCATGGCCCTCCTCGCCCTGCTCCGCCCCACGCCCCGCACCCTCAGGACGTCCTGCCCCTCGCCCCGTTCAAATGCTCCACGCACAGGCCCGGTCTGGGGCCCAGTGGCAGTTCGAGGCCGCTGATGGGAAGCGGTCCTGCCCACCTCCCCTACCCGCCCGCAGGGTGGATGGCGCCGGGGCGGGGTTCTAAGGGCCTTGCTGCCACCCCTGTGCACCAGCCTGCCAGCCCCAGACTCGTGGGGCCCCAGCCCCCCTGGGAGGGGCTAGGAGCCGGAAACGAGAAAGAGGAACCCAGGCTTCCGGCTTCCCAGGGACTGAGCAGACGGGGGGTGTCCAGGAACCTGCCGTGGAGGTCTTGTGGGCTCCCTCCCCGCTGGCCCTGCCTGCCTCGCAGCCCTGGTGGAGGCTGGGGTGGGCGCAGGGAGCAGGCCCTGCCGGGCTTTGGGAAGGAGGGCGAGACCCTCAGGACCCCGGGCAGGGGTATGCCAGGGCATTCTGAGAACCCCCATGTCAGGTCCTCTTCTCACACCCCCAGGCTGTGGTGAGGGTCCCAGAGCCGGCACCACGGAGCCCGGGCGACCTCCTGCGCCCACCCATGCCCACCACACATGAGGTTGAGAAGCAGGTGCAGCACCCACACCCCTGCCTCTGCCCCTGGGGGCTGTGGGAAGGAGGGGTCAGAGGCCCTGGAACACCTGGGGGGCAGCAGGGTCCTGCCCTTGGGGGTGTGGCTGGCAATGGGGAGGGGGTGGGGTGGCTGAGGCACCCTGTCTTCCCCCAGCACACAGGGCCAGAGGAGGCAGACCAGCCCCCCTCAATGTCCAGTCATGATGCGGCGCCCCCAGCTGCCCCCAGCCGCAACCCCTGCTGCCTGTGCTGGTGTTGTTGTTGCAGCTGCTCCTGGTACGTGGGGGGCACACAGCCTGGGTGGGGACGGGTGGGCTGAGCAGGCTGGGCCCAGGGTGCCGCTGCCCAGACCTGCGGGTGGCAGGATGCCTGTACTGCCCACAGCACTTGCCGGGGGCTGTTGGGCTGTGGTGGCCCGTGGCCAGCACCCAGGGCCCCGTGTGTGTGCAGCCCCTCCTCGCTTTGCTCTGCGCTGGCCCTGGGGACCCTACAGCAGGACAAGACAAAAGCAGATCCTAAGAACGATGCAGGTGGCGGGGCGCTGAGCACAGGTCTGGCCCAAGGGCACTGGGAACAAGCTTCCAGAGCGGCAAACTGGGGGTGCACGGGCGGGCCTGGGTGGTCCCAGGGTTTTCTAGGGAAGCTGCTGGCATGTTCGTGCCTTGCAGAGGCCTGGCCTGATCCAGGCTTCCAGCCCTCAGGTGGTGGGGACCAGAGGGGCGCCAGCTGACCAGTGAGGGGCCAGATCTGAGATGGTAGGGATGGGCTCGGGGTGAGACAGCAGTGGAATCACTGAGAACTTGGCCGTGGGGGCCGGCAGGCACTGCGTTCTGTTTCGACGCCTGGAGACAGGTGTGTCTGCAGGTGGGGTGTTGGGAGCCGGAGCAGGGAAGCCCACCGGCTAGGGAGAGTCAGGGGCCAGACTCCAGGCCGGGGGTGCCTCCATCCATGGGGCCTCCGGGAGAAGGGGGCGGGGAGAGCACCGGGAGCCCCTGAAAGTCCCAAAGGCAAGACCGTTGAGGCCTCGGGTCAGGAGCCGGTCAGGAAAGTGGACAGAGCAGGTCGCCCCGGCTGCCACCCGCAGTGGGTTGACACAGTGCCTGGGGCCCTGGGCCTCGTGTGCACACGCGTGCCTGAGTGTGTGTGCGGAAGAGGGCGGTGCCTTCTGTGTGTGCCACCAGGACTGAACAGCGGCGTCGGGCGTGGCGGGTCTCCCAGGACAGCAAGCTGCAGCCCCTCCCCAGCTGCGAGGCGTGGTGAGTCTGCGCCCCGCCCCGGGCCGGCGCCTGCCCCTGGGGGTCTGGGCGGACAGGCTGGTGTCTGACCTGGCGGCGGGTGCCCGCAGCAGCTCGCCGCCGAGCCCCGAGGAGGTGCAGAGCTGGGCGCAGTCCTTCGACAAGCTGATGCGCAGCCCGGCGGGCCGCGGGGCCTTCCGCGAGTTCCTGCGCACCGAGTACAGCGAGGAGAACATGCTCTTCTGGCTGGCGTGCGAGGAGCTCAAGGCCGAGGCCAACCAGCACGCGGTGGACGAGAAGGCGCGGCTCATCTACGAGGACTACGTGTCCATCCTGTCCCCCAAGGAGGTGCGCCGCGGTGGGGACGTGGGGGCGGGGGGCGCCTCCGGGCCCTGACCGTGGCCTGTCCCGCAGGTGAGTCTGGACTCCCGAGTGCGGGAGGGCATCAACAGGAAGATGCAGGAGCCGTCTGCGCACACGTTCGACGACGCGCAGCTGCAGATCTACACGCTCATGCACCGGGACTCCTACCCGCGCTTCCTCTGCTCCCCCGCCTACCGTGCCCTGCTGCTCCGGGGGGCCCCCCAGTCCTCCCATGAGGCCTAAGGCTGCCCGCCACGCGGCACACACTCGGGTCACCCGCACCCGTGGGCGGCAGCAGGTGACGGACACAATGGCCCAGCACAGGGGCGGGGGGTGGGGGTGGGCAGTCCCAACAGGAGCTCCCGGTGCAAGGCAGGCCAGAAGCCCCTGGCCACCCAGGGGACGTAGTGGCCAGAGGTCCAGCTAAGAGGCAGGTGTGAGCCTTCGGGCCCGGCGGCCCCTCCTGCTGCGCTCCCGCCTGGTGAGAGGACCGACCCTCCCAGGAGGCAGCTTGGACGCAGCGGCCCCACTGGGGCCCCCCCTCCAGCAGCCCGTCCGCACGAACGCCTTCAGGGGAGAATACAGCCTCCGGGGCGCCTGGTTCCGTGTCGTGGAGAGAGAAACCCTCCAGTCGGAGCATCTGCACCCGGAGTCGGACCCGGACCCTCACAACAGGGCTCGGGGGGACAGGACCCAGTGTCTCCTTTATGTTCATTAACTTCAAACCTGGAAACATGTCCTCACCGTGTGTTTTATCCAAAAAAGAAAGTTTTCCTATTTATCGCCCCCCGCTCCTCCTCTCAACATAGGACGTCTTATCATTGAAGATATTTTTAAAGCAAAGGTCTCTCGTTCCACAGTTGGGGGCGATTAGGTCAGGAATGGCCTCTGACCCAGGGCAGGGGCGTGGCCTGGCTTGGAGGGGATTGGCCCTTGTGTGCTCTGCCCTCTCCTGCCCCTCCTCGGCGAGGGCCCTGCACCGGTGACACTGCCGGACCCGGGCAGGCGTGGCCCCCATGGCACCTCGCCAAGACTGAGGATACAGAGAAGCACCGCCCAGGCCATGGGGTAGGCAGTGGTCCCTGGCACGCATCCAAGGTTGTTCCCAGAGGCTGACCGGCGAGGCAGGACACTGATGGAGGTGACCACCCTGAAGGTCCACTGTCCCTCAGGCCCCACGAGGCATGTGCTTACCACCCCATCCCCTAAATTTCTATCAGGCGAAGCAGTTCAATGCTGCAACTGGTCCGGGGTGCATTCCATCCACAGTGCCTCAGAGACAGGGGGGAGGGCTGGCCCTCACGAAGGGCTGTGGGACCCAACTCAGCCGTGGGCCCCCGGAGCAGCAGTGCCTGGAGTGGGAGACCCCGCGGCCTGTGCGCCTGAGCGCCCCCCCCCCCGCAGCCAGTGCGCATGCGCGCACAGAAGCTTCCACTGTGCGCCCCGACACCAGCCCTTGTTCAAGGGCACAGAGGCAGGACCAGTGGGCTCCTCCCCCAGCACTGCTCCACCAGGGCTATACCCAACGGCCACCTGACCCCAGGGAGGAGGGTTGTCCGCAGTGGTGGTAGGGGGCCCAGCTCAAAGCCCATGCTTGTGCATGACCCACAAGAACCAAAGGCCAAAGACAGTTTGAGCATGGTGGTGCAAAAAAAAAAACAAAAAAAACAAAAACATTTAATAATTTGGAAAGGGAGGAAGGTGCACTACAGATAGGGTGGGGGGTGGCAGGGCGTGCTGCCTTCAGGGGAAGGCAAGGAGGACACAGGGCAGATCTCCAGAGAAGCTGTCTGTCCACAGAGGACGTGAGGGGCCCAGGGCCAGCGCTGGCCATGGCCCACGACGGCAGGCACATCTGCACAAAGGCTCAGCAGAACTGCAAGGAATGGATGACAGGTCCAGCCACGTGGCCTCCGTGACCCCCGCAGGGCAAGAGGCAGGGTCTCTACCACCACCTCCCAAGCTCCCAGGAGGCTGGCTGGGCAGCTGTCCCACAAGTCACACCCAGGGACCTCACATAGGCTAGACTTGCACCTCCAGAGAACGGGCTGGGTGGCCTGGGTGTGACCACCTACCTTCCAGCGGTTTCCACACTCATTGCAGACGACGAACGTGGTCATGGGCTCGTCAGAGCTGCGGGTCTGCACCTATGGGAGGGCGTGGTGAGGGGCACAACCTGGGGAGACCTGTGCTGAGGCTGACCGGCAACCCCAGCCTTCTGGCCACTGAGCAGTCTCCTATTACCAGGGCCCCCCAATGCCTCTTGGGGTCCACCCACATTAGCGCCTACCTCCATGGGTCTGACTGCAGTCCTGCAGCCCCCCCCAGGTAGCACACCACACCCATCCTCCTGCCATAGCGACCCTCCTGAGGCCCCTCCATGCTAAGCCAAGTCAGGAGCCCCAACTTCGGTGGCCTCAGCCTACCCAGGGACCCCACAGCGAGATGCTGCTTACTGAGTGCCAGGGGTCCCAGGCACAGGGGTAGGTCCCAAAGGTGACTGTCACGCCCTGGCTTGGACCCCAGCGCTGGCACCATTCACACAGAGCTGGGGGCAAGTGTGTGTGCCTTCATGTGCCACCCTGACACCGGGGCACTGAGAGGGTGGCTGGCCCGCCGCACACCTGCGTGTAGGTGCAGTTCTTCTTCCTGCACTTCCCACAGGTGAACAGGTCTGTCTGTGTGCCACCCGTGCGGGCCATCTGGTGCTCGCGGATGGCCTCCTTGGTCATGGCCTTGCGGATCTCCTTCAGCTCCTCGCTGGCCATCTCCTGCAGCCAGGGGGCCGTGCTTAGCCCGCAGCCCCGTGTGGAAGCCCCGCCCCTCCCGCGGGGCTCACCTCTGACGTCATCACGGCGATCTGCTGGGGCGTTATGGCGCCGCAGAGCACATTCCTCCGCAGGTCTGGGTTCTTGGCGTCCTTGAGGTTGGAGATGCGGCTGCGCACGCGGTTCTTGTACTTCATGTCCGTGTTCCCCACATCCCGGAAGATGCGTGCAGGCGGTTAAGGACTCGTCGGAGCCCATTCCCCTCCACCCACCCCACCGAGCCGCGAGGCCTCCCCGTCGGGGCTGGGCTGGGTCATCCACCCACGCAGGCCGGCCTGCAAGCTGAAGGGCTGCTGGATGAGGCCCCGACTGGACCTATTCCCGGCGGAGACCTAGACCCAGGTTCAAGGTCCCAGGGACCCAGGCCCACCAGCAGGAAGAATCAGCCCCTCAGGAAGTTCGGAGAGGGCCCCACTGGTCAGGAGGGGTGAGCCCACCGCACACCCAAGACCTGCATAAAGGATATATTCCTCGATCTGGGCGGAAAGGCGCTCACAGTCCGCACCGATGGCCACGGGGTCACCTGCAAGGAGCCCACCTAACTAGCTTCCCGCCGGTTCCACCCAGCACCCTGCATCCCGTCCAGCACTGGCAGCAGAACCCAGGACCCCAGTATCTGTGTCCCCAGAGACCCCCAAGTGCACCTGGGGTCAGCAGCAGTGGGCTGAGGAGGGGGCCACCCCCAGGGCCCGTCGGGACACGGGCACTCACGGTCCATCTGCAGGGCGGCCGTAAGCATCTCTCGGCACTTGTCCCGCACAGCATCACAGGTGACCGGCACTGGGGGGAACGTGGTCATCCTCGGGGCCGATAGCGTCCTGGGCAGCTCTGGCCTCTTGCGGCTGCAGAGAAACAGACCCAGTCAGGCCATGTGAACCCACGAGACTCCGGTCCCCAGGAAAACCAGCGTCGCAGTCAGTCTCCCCTGAACCCCATTTGCTCCACCCTGAGTTGCTGTGACCTCACCCACCTGTGGTCCAGCCCAGCCTGGACCACAGGGGCCTGCCAGAAGCCGGGGCCTGCTCCCCAGATGGGGGCACGATGGGGACAGCATTGTCCATGAGGGTCCCCATCCTCAGGGAGGCCCGGAACAGCTGCCCTCAGGGGCCAGGCACCCCCACCCCCGGCCACCTGAAGTCCGGGCTGCACCCAGCAGCCCTCCCCTCGTGCTGCGTCTCATAACCCCACGAACCCCACAAAATCAGTGGAAGCAGCTTCCTGGAAGAAAAGCAGCAGGAGCAGGTAGCAGGTAAGCCTCTGGTGAGTCCACGGGTGCCCAGGGGGTCAGAGGCAGAGCAGCTTCATCCACACCCCAGCACAGCCTGGGCGCCCACAGGGAGGGAGGGGCCGGCAGCAAGTGAGGCCAGCTCATGGGGGTGCAATGCGAGTTGGCCCCCGAGAACCCGACCAAGTACAGGGGCCTAGAGCCAGGGGATGAGGACAGGGGCCCCCACAGACCTGCTTGGGGTGCAGCAGTGGCTGCTGGCAGCCAGGACACAGCCTCGCCCCTCCAATGATGAGGGCTGAGAAGGCAGTATCCAGAGGAGCTGTGGGGGGGACATGTCCACCAAGAGGCCAGCCAGGCTCCCTGGGCAAAGTCCCTTCCAGGAGCCAAAAGGACCCCCGTTGGGCACAGAGATCGGCAGCCTCAGGCTGGGCAAGTGGGGCTCAGGGAAGAGGAGTGCGGGGTGCACCTGCCTCCCAGGGGCAATACCTGGGATCCTTGGCCTCGGAGGCCTCCTTGGAGGACGCCGTGGGCAGAGGCCCGCCCCTCCTCCGCTCCCTGGCTTTGGCATCAGAAGCATCTGCAGGTGCCCAGAAAGGGGGGTTCTGGCTAGGGAAAGGCAGACCCGGAGGGCAGGGCCAGCCAGGGAGAGGGGCACAGCCTCAGCCGCTTACCAGCCCGCATACCCCAACCCCACCCAGGCCCTGACCGCTGAGCCTTCCTGCTAACCACCACCCAGGGCCCTTGTCCCCCAGCCTCACAGGGTCCTGACACGGCCCCGCACCCCTTCCCATCAAAGCCCCACTCAAAGAGGCTGTCCGTGGGCCTCCGCCAGGGACAGCCTCCACAGCGGAAGCGTCTGGACTTGGACAAAGGCAGGTCACCCAAATGGGCAAGGCTTGGCCATTCCCCATTGGAGCCTCTGTCCCCTGAGCAAGTCCCCCACGAGGCTCCTGAAACCCTGGCTTGTGCTGGGGACCTTCCCACAGTGTGAGGAGCGTCCTACACGCCACCAGAACAAACACACTGGTGCAACGTGTGGCCTTACAGCCATGCAGAACTGCAGGGAGGCCTAGGACACACATCTGCATCTTGCGAGGGTCTGGGCAGAGCCCAGGAGAGGCCAGGAAGGGAGGGGGGCTCAGGATCCAGAGACAGGCATCCGTGCCACCCCATCACCCTGCTGGTCCCAGGGAGAGGCAGCCCCTGTCCCCTCTGAGCAGTACCGGCCCCCCTCCATCCCTCTTTTCTTCCCTCCTGCCCTCCCCTTCTGCCCTGATCAGGGGCTGCCTACACACCTCTCCTCTCCTTGTCCTGCACACAAGCCCTGAGCCCTGGCTTCCTGATCTGCCATGCCCCATTCCTGGGGGACCCTACATGTGCTAACCAGTGAGGGACCCGCACTTCTTGGGGTGCACCTTGCCCCTGCACTTGCCCCACGCTGCCAGACACACACCCAGAAGCTTCTTCCAGGACTTGATGAGTGACTTGGCCAGCGCGATGACTTCGTCGTCGGAGCTTTGCTTCCGCAGCGCGTTCACGGACATGCCAATGCGGGTGGACTGCAAGGCAGGCGGTCTGGGATGGGGCAGTGGCAGACCCTCCGCACAGACCCTCTGGGCAGGCAGGGGCCGGGCACAGGCAGGGGGAGGTGAATGCCCTTCCCCAGGGCTGCTGCCCCATGTGGGATGCCCAGGAGCTGTCCCCCCAGGCAGGGGACACCCAGGACCCTACCTGCAGCAGGTGCAGTGTGACTGGCATGGCCTTCAGCTCCCGCAGCAGGTCCATGGCTCCCTCCTAGGAGGAGAAAGGAGCACCCTCATAAATGGCGCTGCCATCTCAGAGGGCAAGCCCACCTCCTACACACGAGGGTGGGGCGCCACAAGGTGGGGAAGACAGAGCTCCACCTGGGCTCAGGTGGGCAGGAGGGCAGAGAGGAGGGAAGCAGCTGCACGCTGGGGAAATGTGTCATGTGACTTCTCACGCCAAAGCAGGACAACAGGGAACACCTTGGAGGGCCACAGCCCATTCACCAGCAGAGAGGGGCCAGCCCATCCACACCCAGCACCTACGAGTCCCACAGCCCACCATCAGCCTCTCCAGCGCTCCCTTCACCCCTCAGCCAGCCACCTCCTGCACCCGGACTCGAGCCGCAGAGCCCTGGTCTCCCTTCTCTGCTTCCCCCCAACATCCGTTTCCTCAGAGCCGTCACACGAGGCCATGACAAAGGGGCGGCATCCCCACTCCTCAGGCACAGCGCCTGAACGCTCCTGTGTCACGCTGCTCGCCTTGGGGCCCTGGCACCTGCTCCATCCACTGCAGGGACACATCTCCCAGGCTGTCCACAGACTTGTGCCCTCCCTCCCTGCTGAGCTTGGTCCCAACGCCCACTTCTCAAAGGCCGGCCCCCTCCTGCTTCAAAACGGCAGCACCCTCCTCCCTGCGTGGCTTCTTCCAGACGCCTCGCTTTGTAACGCCCCGATGTGTTTTCCTGTGTCTTCCTGCCCTGTGACAGGAAGGGGCGCAGATTACCTGACTCAGCTACCCATGGGGGTGACAGCCTTCTGTCCTGCAGCTCAGGTCAGGGGAGGGCTTGGCCGACACCCCTCCCACCGATCTGGGTGGCATCCAAGCCTGGGCCCTGCCCCTCGGGCTGTGGAGTTCAGCCCTGGGGTGACCTCCTCAGAGGGGACAGATGGTCCCCGGAGCCAAGGACTCAGTGCCACTCACTATCCCCTTCCCCAAGACGGACGCTCGGGCTTTGTAACGCCTGCTTTCTGGGGCTTTGGACCAGCGAGACGGAAACACAACTCCTGACTTCCCATCATGGCCCCCAACTCCCCCCTGGGCCCCAGGGGACTCGCAGGCACGGGAACCAGCGGGCGCCTCTGCTAGTCTCACTCCCCACTCCACTGCACCCCAGACCCAGCCACCTCCCCAGCCCAGAAATTTGCCAGCCACAGTGCTCCCCTCCTTCCCACCTGGTCACCCCACCCCACCCGGCTCCGCTGGCCCACCAGCCCCCATGGGTTCCAGGGCCTGGCTCTGCCCCCACGGGTGGTGGGGGGGGGGTCATTTGTTTTGTCTCCTTCACGGGAGGCGGGGGAGGGGCAGCTCTTTTCTCTGGTCCTCTCTGGAAAAGACTAGATCGTTCCCACTCTCCTGCTCTGTGCTGCCCAGGGCCTCCCGGGGTGCGCACACAATGCAGGGGTTGCTTGCCAGATGAATGAGGGGGAGCCAGCTCCGGGCCCAGATCCGGTGTGGACCCCTGTCCAGAACCAGGGTCAAGAAGGACCCCAACTCAACCCAAAAGGCCACCCCCAAACCACCAGTACAAGCACACAGCCCCAGGGAGGCTGCATAGGCTTCCAAAGCCCACGACTGAGCCCCCTGAACCCCGCCCGCTCTGGGGCTCCACTCGGCCAGCCCCCAAAGCTCAGTCTGAGGGGAGAGGCCGACGGGTGCTTCCCGAGCCTCTCAGGGAGCCAGCCAGGAGCGCCCCACACCCGCTGGAGGCCGATACCACCCACCAAGGATGCCTCCCTGCGAGGGGACGCAGTTGCCACGCTCTGCGAGCAGCGAGGGGCCGGAACTGGAGCCGCACCTGGCTGGCCCCTCGGGGAGGAGGCGCAGCGACCTCCGAAGGCCCGCTAGGGCACCGCAGGCGCAGCTGGCCCGGGACTCGGGGCCTCCGGGGCGCCTTCCCCGGGGCGTCTGCCTAAGTACCCAGTCCCCAGTGGCTGCTGGCTGAGTCCTGGCTAAAGAAGGGGCAGAATTTATTACGAAACCGGGTTCCTGCGGGGCGGTGACACACAGAGAAAGGGCGACACGACCGGGAGAGGCCTCTGCCTGCGTGGGCCGAGGTTCCAGGCCCGGCGGAGGCAGGCGAGGCTGAGGCTCCGGGGGCGGGGAAGGCGGGCCGGAGCAGGGGTGTGGGCGCGCCGGGGCGCGGGGTGCCGTGAGGATGCTCAGCCTGCGAGGGCAGGCGGGAGGGGGCGCCCAGGCCGGCCAGAAGGGCGGAACGGGATGCGGCGTCGCCAGGCCCGGAGGGGCGGGGCCGAGGGAGGCCTGGGCTGGGCCGGCCCGCGGCGGGGGTCGGCGGTCGGGGACGGGGAAGGGGGCGGCCGCCAGGTCTGCGCCGGGGTCGGAGTCCGGAGCGGGGGCTGCGGGGCACCGTGGCGGGCCCGATGGAAGCCTCGATGGCGGCCTCCGCCGTGGGCGCGGGGGGGAGGGGCAGGGCTGGCCCCGGGCAGGGGTCTCGGCCACCGGCGGGGTCCCGCCGCGCGTCCTGGGAGTCTCTGCCGGGGCGGGGGCTCGTCCTGCACCGCGGGCGGTCTCCCCGGCCCTGACGGGGGCGCGGCGGGCGCGGCGGGGCGGGGGCCCCGGGGTCCTGGCGGCCCGCGCCCCTCACCGCACTCTTCTTGGTCACCATCTTGTCCAGCCTCCGGGCGATCCGCGCAATCTCCTCCTCCTTGCCCATCACCGCCTCAGGGGCAGCGCCCCCAGCGCCCGCCGCGCCAGCCTCGGCCTCCCGGCACCGACGCCGGCCCTGGCCGCCGCCGCCGCCTCCCGCACCCGCCGCAGCCGACGCAGCCCTGCCGCGGGCGGGAGACCCTCCGTTCAAACCCCCGGCCCCCGCGCCCGCCGCGCGGCGTCCTGGGACACGTAGTTCCCACGCCCGCCCGCCGCCCGCACGCTCTCCCCGCCCTGGACCACACCTCCCAGGAGCGCGCGGGCGCGCACGGCTCCTTGGGAATGGTGGTCCTGACGCGGGCCGTCGCTGGAGGCCTACGGGGCCGAAGGACTCGCAGTCCCACAAGCCCCCACGCGGCCGGCTGAACGGTGGAGGGCGCTGCCGGAACGCGTGGGCTGGGGCTTGCGTGCCGCCTGCTGCTTGGACCCCGGGATGTCCCTACCGCTCGATCCTCCGCCCTGGAGCCGCCGGGGTGCCCACTGTGCAAAGGCACACACACACACACACACACCCGCTTCCACCCCTTTGAGCCCTCCTCTAACACCTTCGCCTTCCTGGGACAGCCGGACCCTGCCCTGCGGGATGCCCCCTGCGGGATGCCCCCTGCGCTCTCCGGCCTCTGAGGCCTCGAGTAGGGAGCCTGAAGGTGGGAGGGAGCAGTAGCCGGATGCCGAGTCTGGAGGAGCCCGGGCTGGGGTTAGGAAGGGGCCAGGGGATTTGTGGGGGCTGCCTGGGCAAGGCCCTTGCCTCCGGAGTCAGCCACCGGGTGCCAGTCCCTTCAAACAAGTCATGGGCAGCGCTGTGCCTCAGTCTCCCCCTCTGTGAAACGGGCATGGTCACGGTGTCTACCTCTTAGGGCTGCTGTCAGCTGATTCAGGGCAGAGGCAGAGCGTGACCACTTTGCTGCTGGAGGTCCTTGGGAAGGGTCAGGCTGCAGGGGGACAACCCTGGGGGAGGGTAGAGGCCAGGGGACTTGCCTACAGGGTTGTGAGGCCAGGTGGCAAATGGAATGTCCAGATGGCCTGGGCTGACTGTGCCTTGGATGCTCAGTGGCATTAACTGGATATGACTGAGCCACACTGAGAAAGGGAAACATGGTTGGTTATGAGATTCCCTAGTAATTCTAAGGGAAGAGCTTGGAATTCCTCACAGGAAGCCAAGGTGTTTCAGGACAGGGACCCTGTGACAGGTGAACACAGCACCTCCAGTTTACAGACGGCCTCTGATGCTGGCCTCCATGGTAATCCTGGCCACGGCTCTTAACCCAGCCCAACCAAGCAAGTCCTCAGGGCCCAGATCTGGTTGGAGCATGTGTGCAGCCTCTGAGGGTCCAGCCACACCAGGGACACTGGAGCCACACACCCTTCAACCCCTCTCTCCACAGACAGCTGGCCAGAATCCTGTAACACAGTAACCGGCAGGAACCCCCAGAGAACCCAGCCTCTGAGATCAGGCTGCAGGGCCGTGTCCACGGGGGCTCCCAGCCAGCCTCCCTGGCAGGCAGCATCAAGCTGACTCAGGGACTGCTTGGAGGGAACACCCCCTCGTGCTGGACAGGATCCTGAGATGCTGAGCTCAGCCTGGAACACTGGGGAGGGAGTGTCAACCCACGTGGTCAGCATGGAGCAGAGCCCTCGGCCTCTGCCCTCTGGAGCGGGGAGATGAGTGTCCAAGAGACCTCAAGGCAGCTTCCGGTCCCTAAGATTGGAGTCAGAAGGAGAGGACCAGGACAGGTCTCTCAGAAGTCTCCCCTGGGTTTGCTCAAGAAGTGTTTGTTCCGGACACCCAGCTTTGGCCCAGGTGTCCACTGGGACAGGGTCTGAGCCCTCAGCACAGCCCTCTGGACAAGGAGCCAGGCTCAAGGTCAGTGCCCATGTCATCTCCCCACGGAGTGCTGGGGAGGGGCGCGGGCATGCATATAGCCCAGAGAACCAGCTTGACTCACCTTGACCCTGCCCGGGCAGCCTGGCCAAGGGAGGTCTGCCACCACCCCACACAGGGTCGGGGCATGTGGGACACTCCTGATTTGCTGTGTTGGATGTTTTAAGCTGCAGAGATGTGAGAGTAGAGTGACTCAGGCATGACTAGGGGGCTAGTTAAGAAGGAACACCCCTGTCTTTTGTACCGCAGGGATGGGGCCCTGGGGTCTACAGGTGACAGGTGACAACACAGGCCCTGGCTAGCTGGGGTGGATGCTGAGCGGTGGGCACCTCGAGACAAAGCAGAAGCTGAGGGGGCTGTGGAGCTGCACTCCAGGGGTACAGAGGGTACCCCAGGACTGGAAGGTGGGAGGAGGTCTGGAGATTGTACCCCAGCCCCATGACCTTCTTCAAGCTACCAAGAGAGCAGCAGAGGGGATCCCAGAGGAGGTCACCATGGCACCCCATGCTGGTGGGTGGGGTGGGAGGGAGGCTAAGACCAGTCTCAACCTGGGGGCCAGGGACTGACTCCCCTCAGAAAAGAACTGGATGGAGTTTCCTGGTGGTGCAGTAGCTAAGCCTTCGGCGCTGTCAGCGCTGCGGCCTGGGTTCGATTCCCAGCCAGGGAACTACCCACATTAAAAAAGAAAAAGAAAAGAACTGGGTGGGCGGGAGCTGTCATCCCCTTGCCATTGATGTCCAGGGGAAGGTTACACATGAAGCACGCCGCACAGCAGGGCAGGGACTGACCGCACAGTGGGGGACCCAGTTTTCCCCATGACTCATTTTAGAACACACGCTAGTAACCGTGTTTCGATGTCACTGGTTTCCTTTGTGACCCTATGGAATTTCCTCTGGGCTCTGCTGCGTTCTGTGGCACAGCAAGGCCATGGAGGAAGGGGCGGGCGTCAGCCGAGACCCAGGGCCCCTCCCCCTCCCAGCGGAGCGGAGTGCCCAGGCTGTGGGCCCTCCGAGGGCCATCCTCCTCCCTGAGAAGCCAGGTGGCCTCTACTCCAGGGGCTCCGGGGAGGGTCACAGTTCGGAAGGCACCCAGCATCTCAGCTGAGACCCCGTGAGGCTGCAGGTGGAAGGAGACCACGACGCTGTGTCCGCCCGAGAGGTGGGGGACCCTTGCGGGAGGAGTGCCTAACAGAGGGTAGGAGGGCTCAGCCTGTGGGGCCGAAGTGGGTCTTCCGGGGAGCGTGGCCCAGGGCAGGTCTCGTGATGGGGAGGAGAAAGTGGACAGGACAGGCAGGAGTGGGTGGCAGAGGAGGCAGGTCACTTCTCAGCTGGGGGCCTGGGGACCACAGCCATTCCCCCTGATGAGAGCCCTGAACCCTAACACTGCGGTCCTACATGGAGGCCACCCCTGCAGGGGGCTGTGGCTCCAATCATAGTGAGCAGGACCCCAAGTCCCCTTGTGGTGACCTTGCTCCCAGGCCTGTGTGGCCCACCGCGAGCACTGGCCTCTAGGTGGCAGGAGTGAGCCACAGCCCAGCTGCTAGCCACGCGTCCACCGCCCTGCGGTTCTGGCCACCACCCCGGAGGAGCAGCTGGAGTGGGATGTGGTCAGCCCTGCACACAGGCCCTCACTCCCGGGGCTGTAGGTCAGTCGTACCCTCACCAGGGCTCAGGCCGGAGTCGCACTAGCCAGCCCCACACTCCCAACCCCACACCTTAGAAGCCCCTGGTCCTGGGGCCCCTTATGACTTCACGACCCCCAGGACCTTGCACCTGCACCTGCACACGCACCCCGAGTCACGTAGGGACGTAGGAAGCTGCTCACACGGGCCACGCCTGAGGCCCTTCTGGGCACGGGCAAATCACGCGCACGCCCTTCAGAACACGCCCCGTGTGCTGCGCTGCCGCGACCCCAGCCCCAGGGCACCCCTGCCCCAGGGCACCCCTGCCCCAGGGCACCTAGTAGGTGCCCAGTGAGTACGTCGCATAAAGAAAGGAGGCAGCGAGGACAGGTGAGACGGGCTCCACCCCACCCCCAGGGAGGGCCCGCCTGGAACTGACCTCCCCAACAAGGGCAGGGCCCCCTCCCCAAGGCCCCCAGCCCCTCCACCCACTGCTGAGATGGGACAGGGCTGACAAGCAGGTGTCCTGGGACGGAGATGCCAGGTCAAAGGGGGCCAGGCTGGGTTTGGAGGCTATGAGCCATGAAAATGTGGGTGTGTGTTTGGTGGGGGGGGCTCTTCCTTAGATGTCAGAGGTGAAGAGGAGTCAGAGAGAGCCCCCGCGGGCTGGGGGGACAGCGCACTTCACGGGCTCAGACCACCAGCCTGCCTTATTCCAGACCACCACCAGGGGGCCTCGCTCAGTTCCCATGAGGCCCCACGCTGACCCCCACGCCCCTGCCCTCAGCAGCCCTCGTAGGAGTCCGGCCCTGTTCTGGGGGCGCTGAGGGGGGCAGATGCAGCCTGACGTCCCCCACCCCACCCCCGGGTCCACCCCACACAGGCCAGGCCACACCTTTGGCCCAGAGGCCAGCCCCGCCCCTGTCCTCCATCCAAGGAAACATCGGAAGCGTGGGCCATTTATTTTCCTATTTGTGTCCCCCGCCCCCGCCAGTACAAAGCCGGCCATGACCCCCGTGGGTCGTGTCTGTGCTTCCCTTCGGGCTGGGGCAGGGGCCTGGTGGGAAGACCCGTGCTGCCAAACTCACAGGGAGCGCCCCCCGCTTCCCACGCCCACCACCGGCAGCGGTCATGCGGCCTCCTGCAGGCAGCTGTCGCCTGCTCCTTAAGGGGCTGCCGCTCCCCAACCCCGGTCCCCGCTTCCTTCAGACCCTCCAGCCCACCAGGGGGCGCGGGGCCCCAGCGCAGGGCCCTGTGGGGCTGTCACCCAGCCGACTCCGTCTGGGCCTCCTCCAGGTCCTGGCTGCTGAGGTCAGTCAGGGCAGTGACTGGGGACTTGGATCCAGCAAGAGTCCCATGTCCCATGCACCAGAGGGTGTGCTGGCCCAGCCTTCCCTCCTGGTCTCAGTCCTCCAGTCTGCAGAAGGGGCAGAGCCACCTGCTGGGGCAGTGTCCCTGGAAAGTCCCCAGCACAGCCCACAGCCTTGGCCCAGGCCCAGCTCCCTCCCCCTGAGGCAACACTTGGGGGGAGGCAGGAGGAGTCCCCCAGGGGCCAGCGGCCTGCTCTGGGCCGCTCTAACAATGCACTTCCCCCACACAATTCCCAGAAACGCCGCAGTCCCTGCCCTGCCAGCCCGCCAGCCTGGCGGCCACTCCCCCACCCCCTCCACGGGGGGCCCCAGTCGGCAGGGTCGTGGGGTCAGGGGTTCCAGGTGAAGGGAAGAGGCCTGACCACAGGACAGCAAACCCAGGGGTACAGGTACCTGGCCCGCCCTCCTGGGGAGAGACCAGGGACCTGGTGCTGAGTCTGTTCCTCCCGGCCTGTGCCAGCCCATTTGTCCATGGCACGGTGCCCAGGCCCTGGGGACCTGGCAGGCCATACCCCTCCTCTGCCCCAAGCCTTCCCCGAGTCGCCAAGTCTCCCCCAGAGAAAAAAGCACGACCCCCGCCAGGCCCCACACAGCTGCTCCTCTCCCCTCGGCACCCCTGCTTGGCCCACACGCCGGCACGCCTCCCTGCCCCAGGGCGTTTGCACAAGCTGGTCCCTCTTCCCCGTCTCCCCCTCCTGTCCTGCACGTGTCCCCTTCCAAAACTGGCTCAAAAGTCAGCTCATGAAAGGGCAGGCACTGAGCCCCCTGACCCAGCCCCATCCCCACGGCATGGACCGCAGCTCAGGGTCCAGCGCTCAGACCGGTCTGTGCCTTCCTGGATCGTCTGGTCCGTCAGGACGGAGCTCCCACCCGCAGGGGCTCGGGTCTGAGTCTGACGTGTTTGCCGCCAGGCCTCATCTCCGAGAGGGGTTCAACAGTGGATGAGGGGTGATCCCTGCCCCTGAGCAAGAGGGGTGATGGTCCCCAAGGACACACCGGCTCCCAGCTCATCAGATGGCCCAGCTGGGCCCCTTGTTACCGAAGCCGGGGCAGCAGCAGCAAAGTGGCACACGGGTGCAGCGTCTGCCAGGCTCTGCTGCTTCGCACGATGCGGGGCAGCTGAGGGCTGTCACCAGGGCCTGGTCGGAGAGTGAGGGGCCAGGCTAGCCTGGGGCAGGGGTGGGGTGGGGTGGGACCAGGGCACAACTCCTGCAGGACGGGGCTCCCACAGACCCAGCCCAGGGCACTGAGAGCTGAAGAAAAGACGGCCATAGCTGCAGCTGCCCCGTGCCCAGACTGCGTGGCCTGGGGGCACAGCCGGCGGCAGGAGCGCCGGACGACCGGACAGACAGAGTGTCTGGCGCCTGCTCAGCCAGCCTGGCCCTGGGCTGGCTCCCTCCTCCCAGCTGCAGCCTTCCTTCCTGAGCTGGTGTTTCCTGGCTCCGCCCTGCTGTTGCCGTGGAAACCTAGAGCAGCCTGGTTCCCATGGAGCCCCCGCTGAGCGGGGCGCAGGGCCCACACAGCTCGCAGCAACACCCCAGGACACACACGGCCACACAGGGCCCCGAAGAGCTCGCACAGCTCAACACCCTAACTCTATCCAGCGCAAAACCTCTGACGCTTGGAACACCCACAAAAGTCACTCCCACCCACGTGACCAACCCGCTCGGTCCAAGCCCCCCTGCCACCCTCTCACAAAGGGCCCTCACCCCCGCCGCTCTCAGAGCCGCCCCCGCACTCAGCCCTGCTGGCCCTGCGCACGCAGTGGGGGGCAGTCCCCCCACTCTGAATGACCCCCTCAGACCCTCGGCAGGCCCCCTTCTCACCACGCCCCCTCTGCGGGCTGCAAAGCTCCAGACCCTCGGCCACCCGACACCCCTACGCGCGTTCTGACACCAAGCCCGACCACACCCCGCCCTGCCGGCCACGCTGGGCCCACACGCTGGTGAATCCCACGCACCGCAAACCCGACCCTCACCCTCCGGAGAGCCGTGGCCCCGTCCGGCCGCCCCCACCCCTTAGAGGGACAGGTTCTGTGCGCACGCAGCCCAGCGCCCCAGGACTGAGAGCCCGGCGGTAGGGCAAGCCTGCTGTCCCCAAACACCAGCCCTGGTGTCCACCTGAACCACACCTGTCACTGGGTGAGACACACACATGCACTCGCGAGTCTAGGCTATCAGCCTTCCCAGAAGCTCCGACCCCAAGGCAGAGGGGGGGGCTTGCCCTGCACCTCACATGCCCCCCTCAGACTGCCCCCCCCCACCACCACCACCCCAGCAGCCCCAGGGACAGGACAAGCCCAGGAAGAGGGCCAGGCCTGCAGCCCTGCTCCCAAGGACCACGAGGCAGCTGAAATGGGCAGCCGGGCTCCAAGACCCAGGTCTCAGGGGCGCAGCGAGCCCCCTCCACCTGGACCTGCGTCCAGTGAGGACCCCACCTTCCCCCTCCAGGAGCAGGAGGGGCCAGCCCCAAGGGACTCAGTAATTGGTCCCAGCCTCGCAGCAGCTGGGCTGGGCGGGTGGGAGCCTGTGAGGTCTGTGCCCGGGGCAGCGCCTGGGAGGTCTGCCACCCCCGGAGCCACTGAGGGAAGCTACCCAGCATCCTTTGCAGGCTTCACCCAGAGGCTGGGGTTCCAGTCCAGGCTGAGGGAGGGGCGTGGGCGGAGGGCAGCCAGAGCAGTGTCCACTGGACACCCAGGCCGTCCCCACACTTGCAGAGAAAGCTTGCTCTGCACTCCATCCTTCTGTGTGGGCGGTGGGGGCTACAGACGGGAACCCCCAAAAGTGGGGGACAGTCAGCCTGGGCCAGGCCAGCCTGAGGTAGGTTCTGGAGGCAGAGGAATGCCCCCAGACTCATGACTCACCCACACTTTGGATGGAGCTGGGGCCACGGCTTAGTGGCCAGAGAAGTATTGGGGACCCCCTGCCTCAGTGGGTGTTGAGGACCCCCAACATGAATGGGGATCTCTAAGCAGGACCCCCATTCTAGATCCCGTGAAGCCCCCTCTCCTCACGGCAGAGTCCAGCCTCTGCCTGGCTCCCAAGGCAAGGCCTTGGGCTGCCTCCAACACCAGAGCCCCTTCACCCCCAGGTCCAGGCAGGCAGACACACAGACCACACACAGACGTGCACACGTCTGGTCCCCCGCCCCCAGCACAGCCGGCCACACCCTTGCCAGCCCTGGGACAGCCCTGGGACAGCCCTGAGTTCCTAGGTCAGGGCCACCCCAACTGCAGTCCCCACCTGCACGGTTCACCACCTGGATGGTGGGGCAGAGCAGCCCTGCACGCCCCAGCCAGGCAGCGTGCCGGGGAGAGCAGCTGACCCCAAAGAGGTAGCTGTCCCCGGCCGAGCCCAGCCCACAGGACATGACAGCCGGACACCTGAGTTGAACAGTTTGACCCAGAGGGAGAGTCACTGGCTGGTTCCAGGCGAAGCGGCTGGGAAGGGGGGTCAGAGGGTGGTGAGGTAATGCCGGACGCTGCCCACCACCACTTCTATAGAAGCTGTGGCAACTCTCGGCTTGGCGGCAGGGGCTGCAGGGGGGCCAGGCACAGACCCGGGGTGGGGGGCGCTGAAAACCCACCCCAAGGTGGGGTCGCAGTCTGGAGGCCGCCTTTCTGAGCCCCAGGGGCCACCATCCCAGACCAGCTGCTGCCCAGGCTGAGCCAGGCCCTGGTGACCCCGGATCACACCCAGGACGCTGCGAGTGGAGGGACCCTCTGCCAGGCACTGGTTCCTGGGACTCATCTTGCAGCCTGGGGTCTTCCTCCCACATCCCCCCACCCAGGTCCCACAGGCTTCTGGGCCCACCCACTCACGCTGGTCAGAGGGGAGCCAGCACTATAGGGGGGCATGCCAGCCCAGGGACTTCCATTCCCACCCCCCCACCCCAGGAAACCAGTCTCCCCGGGGACCCAGAGCATCCACTCCCAGTACCAGCACCCCAGCACAGGTCGGGGGTGGGGGGTGCCATGGGGGTGCTGGCCTCTCCCCAGGGCAGGAGGGCCCATACCCCAAAGGGCTAGAGCACTGAGAGCCTCTGGCCACACAGGCCCAGGGTCACTGACACCTGTGGGCACACACCACGAAGCTCCCAACACTTGGGGACCTGCTGGCAGGGAAAGGGGGGGTGCTGCAGAGCTCCTGGGCTACAGGTGGATGGGCAGGAGGGGACTAGGGGACCTGCCCTGGGGAGACCCCTCAGACGGTCAGTTTCGGAGGCCAGGCCCACCCTGCTGCGGTGGGGTGGGGCCTGGGCGGAGGCTGGAAGATCTAGAACCTCTCCTAGGTGTGAGGGCCCAGGGGCGGGAAGCCCCCCGCCCCTAGGTCCAGCCCCACTCTTGCTGCACCTGGGGGCCTGGGCTGGGCAAGTTAACCAGCTGGGATGGGTCCCAGCCCTCTGACCCCCGACCCAACAGGCCTTGGGGGTGGGGGAGGGGGCCTGGAGGGTCCTCCACGCGCTGGTCACCCCCTTGACCCGGTCTGTCTGTTGGTCTGGGCGTGAGGGAGGGGACACAAAGACACTCTTCTCCTTTCACCCCATCCCCAAGCTTACGCAGGGCTGGAGGCCCCCACCCCGGGAGGTGAACACGCAACGTGTGTGTGTGTGTGTGTGTGTGTGTGTGTGTGTGTGTGTGCAGAGTCGGGGGGGCATGACGCCCCTCCCCCAAGATGCGAGGGGGGTGGGTTCTCCCCCGAGGTGGCCCTTACCTTTGAGCCAGACTCGCCGCGGGACCTACTGGCGGTTGGGAAGGCGGCCTCCCAGGAACACGCCGTCCCGTCGGGCGGAGCGCAGCCACGCCCCCCCCACCCCGTTCCCGCCCGAGGGTCTGACTCGGCGGGTGGGGGCCGCAGCTCGTCCCCAAAAGCCTGAGAGCCCCGCGAGGACGCCCCCCTTCCAGGCTCCAGCCCACATCAGTGGCCCTCTCCCATTCGGGGGGTCTCGGCTTCAAAGAGGGCGCGGGGGGCGCTGCGCCGAGGAGGCCAGGCCGAGAAGAAAGGGCGCCCCCGGGGAGGGGGCGGCCCCGGCCCGCCCCGGCCCGCCCGCCCCGCCGCCCATTGGCCCCGCGCCGCTATATCTGGGCGCCCACCCGGCGCGAGGCCACCGCCGTCCGCGCACCGTCCGCGCCTCCGTGCCCCTTCCCGTCCAGGCCCCGCAGCGCCCGCCGCCCGCCCTCCGCGCTCCCGCGCTCCGTTCCGCCAGGCCGCGCCCAGCTGGAATGCAGAGATCGCCGCCCGGCTACGGCGCACAGGACGACCCGCCAGCCCGCCGCGACTGTGCGTGGGCCCCGGGCGCCGGGGCCGCCCCCGCGCTGCCCGCCGTCCCCGCCGCGCCCGCCTCGCCGCGCAGCCCGCCGCGCAGCCCGCCGCGCAGCCCCGAGCCCGGGCGCTATGGCCCCAGCCCGGCCGGCCGCGGGGAGCGCCAGGCGGCCGACGAGTCGCGCATCCGGCGGCCCATGAACGCGTTCATGGTGTGGGCGAAGGACGAGCGCAAGCGGCTGGCGCAGCAGAACCCGGACCTGCACAACGCGGTGCTCAGCAAGATGCTGGGTGAGGGGCGCGCGGCGCGGGGCAGGGGGCGCGGGGGGCTCGGCGCGGGGCGGGGGGGGGCGCGGGGGGCGCGGCGGCGGGGCGCGGTGGCAGGGGCGCGGCGGCGGGGCGCGCGGGCGGCGCGCGGCGGGGGCGGGGGGCGCGGCGGCGGCGGGGCGCACGGGGGGCGCGGGCCGGGGGCCGGGGGCGCGGCGGCGGCCCCGCTGACCCGCGACCGCGGCCCGCAGGCAAGGCGTGGAAGGAGCTCAGCGCGGCGGAGAAGCGGCCCTTCGTGGAGGAGGCGGAGAGGCTGCGCGTGCAGCACCTGCGCGACCACCCCAACTACAAGTACCGGCCTCGCCGCAAGAAGCAGGCGCGCAAGGCCCGGCGGCTGGAGCCCGGCCTGCTGCTCCAGGGCCTGGCGCCCGCGCCGCCCGAGCCCTTCCCTGTGTCCGCGGGCGCGGCCCGTGCCTTCCGCGAGCTGCCCGCGCTGGGCGCGGAGCTGGACGGCCTGGGGCTGCCCACGCCCGAGCGCTCGCCGCTGGACGGCCTGGAGCCCGGCGAGGCCGCCTTCTTCCCGCCGCCCGCGGCGCCCGAGGACTGCGCGCTGCGGGCCTTCCGCGCGCCCTACGCGGCCGCCGCCGCCGAGCTGCCCCGGGACCCTGGCGGCTGCTACGGGGCGCCCATGGCCGAGGCGCTCAGGACAGCTCCCGGCCCCGCCGCGCCGCTGTCCGGCCTCTACTACGGCGCCCTGGGCGCGCCCGGCCCCGGCCCGTACCCCGGCCCGCTGTCGCCGCCGCCCGAGGCCCCGCCGCTGGAGGGGACCGAGCCGCTGGCGCCCGTCGCCGACTTGTGGGCCGACGTGGACCTCACCGAGTTCGACCAGTACCTCAACTGCAGCCGGACTCGGCCCGACGCCGCCGGGCTCCCGTACCACGTGGCGCTGGCCAAGCTGGGCCCGCGAGCCATGTCCTGCCCGGAGGAGAGCAGCCTGATCGCCGCGCTGTCCGACGCCAGCAGCGCCGTGTACTACAGCGCGTGCATCTCCGGCTAGGCCGCCCCGCCGCGCGCCCGCGCTTCGCAGCCGCCCCGCCCACCCTCGCCGCTCTGTCGCTGTCGCGGGCGCATGTCGCGGCCACTTGGAACAGCCCGGTGGGAACCACGACGCTCGCGCTCGGCCCCGGCCCGCGGCGCCCCGTGAGGGGGTCCCCGCGCCTCGGGGGCTGCTCAGGAAGCCCGGGCCCGGGCCCCGCCGGGGTCGAGTTTCTGCAGCGCACAGTCCTCTCCCCGCAGCGCATGTCCTAGAACCAGGCTGTATTTTTTAATTTGCCTTTTTTTATATACATAATACAACGTATTTAATTTTTAACTAAATTTTTTAAGCATTTTCTTCCAAGGGGTTTCGGTGATCAAAACCATCAGTTTAGCGAGGGCCTCTTCAATAGGAGACACCAGGGAAGTCTGTCTGCCAGAACGGAGGTGGGTCCCCCCCGCCCCCCACCCCAGGCCAGGTGAGGCCACAATAAAGCGCAGCACCCTTTCCTCTGAACCCCCGTGTTGTCTGCAGTTGTTGGGGGACAAGGGACAGTTCCCCCAAGGGCCCTGGACGTGTTCTTCCTTCCAGATCTCCCCCAGAGAGCCTGACCCTCAGCGTGGACCCCACAGACCAATCTCCCAGCCCCCCATGTCCCTTCTGTGCCCTCCACTTTAACTCAAGCCTACACTGAGCAACCCCACCCAGGTTTCATCAAACTTGGCTCCTCCTCAAACCTCCTTCAGGCCCCGGGGCCACCCCAGACAGCACCCCTCTCCATGCCCCTCTGCATCCCACTTGAATGCAGACACGGCACGGCGTCTGCCGCTGTTGTCAACCCCGTCCCCCCAGAGAGGGCAGCACTGTGGCGGCGCCACACTGCTGTGGCTGTCCAGGCTCCTCCCAGGGACAGAAGGCCAGTGACTGCAACAGGGGCTTCAGGTCTCACACCTCTGGCCCTCGACTCTAGAACTGCATCGCACTTGCCCCATGCCACCCCCGCCGTCTCCCCGCAGATTCAGGAAAAGCTGCCCAGTCACCCTCTTGAGTGACTCCTCTTTGCTGGGACACACCCCCCCATGAGCACCCCCAGACGAAGATCCCCTGCACACACTTCTCAGGGCCCAGCAGGTGTTCTGAACCAAGAGGAGGTGTTATGTGTCCCCTTCGTTGTCCTGCCTCAGCCCCCGCCCCTTAGCTGACCCCTGACAGCCCCGATGGAGAAGGGTCACACACGCTCAGCCTCCTGCGTGTCTGAGCAGGCACCCCCGGGAGGGGCACGGGCGTCTGTGCCATGTGGGCTCTGCCCGCGGACGGGCCTGGGAATGACCACGTGTGAGCGTGTGTGCGTGCATGGGTCTGAGCATGTCGGTGGTGTCGGCAGTGTGACCTGTGACTCTGTGTGACCATCCATGAGGGTGCCTGTGTGTCTGCATAGGTGTGCACGCACGTGGGGGTGCTACCTGCATGTGTGCGGGGAGGCAAGCTGACATCACCCCTTGGGTGGCAGAGTGGGGGAGCTACACCGGGTCACCCATCCACACCCACGAGCAGCAGGGCCCAGAAAACTCAGACAAAGGGACAGAGAGACACACACAAAAGGGCAGGGACAGACAAACTTGGAGGTAGAGGGAGACACCCGGGTGGTTGGATGGACAGACAGAAATTGCCCACAGGACACCCAGGACATCAAAGCACACCTGATGCTGGCACGTAGTAGGGGGGAGGCAGGGAGGCGACAGAAAGGGACAGAGCTGGTCCAGTGCAGGCACACGTCATGGGCTGCTCTGAGGTACCAGTGCTGACTCCTGGGCTCAAGCATGGGGAGAAAGGCACGTCACCCCCGAGTGTGCAAGCCACACCCAACTCTCACAGCTCACTAACTCTGGTTCTGGGCCTGCCGCTGGGGGGGACAGGTGACCCAGCCCTTGAGCCCTGAGTCAGCTGGGCCAACATGCACCCCACTGTGGGGGTGGCCTCAGTGCAGAGGGCCACCCACAGCAGCAGGAGTCCCAGAGGCTCTGTCCCAGGTGTGGGCCTCGCAGCCCACACCCACCCTTGGCCAGGGCAGAGGGGAGGCAGGACCAGCCCAGTCGGCCCCCTGCCTAGAGCCATGTGAACAGCCCACCCAGCATCCCCATGCCTGACTGCAGGCATTGTCCCACCAGCATCGTCCCAGCCGCGCCCCCCACCCCCACCCTGAGACACCCACCGACACAGAGAAGGTGCCAGACAAGGCAGGGCGGTCTGAGTCCCGTTGGGTGCAGCAAAACTCTCAGATGGCACGTTCTGGGCTCCTCACCGCAACCCGTCCCACCCAGCGCCTGTCGGATGGGACCGTGCCCCTTGTTGCCTGCGCACCAGGGTGGGAGGCCAGGAGGCCCAGTGCCAGGGACTGGGGGCATCCAGCATCAGGATCAGAGGGACACAAAAGGGCCTCCCCTCCAGGGCTGCTGCTCCCAGCAGGGGCTTCTCCGCTGGGGCGCTGGGTGAGGCGAGGGGGGGGGCGCGCGGGGGGGTGGGGGGGGTAGGGGTCTCCGCGGGGGACGGACTCTTTGCCAGCACTCTGCCTGGGGGGCTCCGCAAGGGGGCTGGCTCTGCCCTCCAACCTCCTGGGCAGGACCACAGCCCCAGGGGCCTGGGTGGCTCCAGCCACAGGGCTGACTTCCCACCCCTCCCCCTCCAGGCCCCACCCACCTGCTTCCCCAAGGGTCTGAGAAGGGAAGTCCCTACCCCCAGCTCCCGCTGAGTCAGGCCAGCCAGGAAGACCCAGGCTGCCGAGCTCCTGGCGGGAAGTTCTAGCCGCCCCGCCTGGCACGAGCCGCAGCTCCCACGCCCAGGACCCAGCCTGGCCCCGGTGTGACCTGGGTGGAGGTGCTGAACCGTCCCCAGCAAGCAGCCCAGGGGGCGAGGCCGGGCAGGTGGGGCAGACAGCAGCTAAGGTGCACCTCTCTCCCCTGTGCACACTGTCACCGTCTGGGACGCCGTCAGGAACAGCACACACACAACCAGCCACACAGAGAGACACCCCAGGGCCAACGCTGAGCTCACACACCAGCCCCAGCGAGGCCACACTGGGCGGGCAAGGAGGGACGCAAATCACCCAAAACCCACGCTGTGCAGTCTTCACAGGGTTGTACCACTCCCACATCACACATGGGTGCTTTCCCATCACCGCCAAAAGCAACCGGCCCTCACTCCCCACCCCTCCCCTGCTTTCTGTCTGTGGATTTGCCTGTTTTGGAACCTTCCTAAAAACGGAATCACCCAGGAAGGGGCCCTTGGAGTCCTGCTTTGTTCACTGTGTCATGTTTTCAAGTTCATCCATGCTGCAGCTAGGGTCAGGACTGGACTTCACTTCTAAGGCTGAGTAACTTCCATCGTGTGGATGGACCTCATTCCATTTATCAGTTCAACTGATGGACATTTAGGTTGTTTCCATTAACATTACACACGTTTGTATCTCTGATGACCAAGTCTGAGAAGGAGGGTAAGTGCCTTATGTCCATTGGCTAGAGCAGCTGCCCCCCCAAGGGGGGTTGGGAGCTGGTGACCTCCAACCCAACAGCCCCCAACACCAAGGCTCAGTGCTGCCCCAGCCCACGCCCCACTCCCGCCCCAGGCTGTGCCCCAGTCCCTGAAGGCGTGTGGGCAGAGCGCGGGAGTCGCTGGCCCAGGACCGGGGAGGAGGAGGAGGAGGAGGTGTGGGAGTTCCTCGACTTCGTGTTTCAGCCCACAGCCTGGCCGCTTCCGCGCCCCGCTCCGTCCCCCGCCCCGCTAACACCCGGGCTCCCAGCAGAGCAGCCACGGAGCCCGCCCCGAGCCGTGGGAGCCCTGACCCCGCCTCTGCGGCCCGCGACCCGGCCCCGTCGCCCACGACCCCGCCGCGTCCCTGCGACCCCGCCGCGTCTCCCACCACCCAGCTTATCCCCACGACCCTGCCCCGTCGCCCACGACCCCGCCGCGTCTCCCACCACCCAGCTTCTCCCCACGACCCCGCCGCATCTCCCACGACCCCGCCGCGTCTCCCACGCCCCCACCCCGCGCCCACGGCCCCGCCCCCGCCTCGAGGAAACAGGAAGGGGCGCGCGGAGACGGCGCTGGGAGGAAGCGCAGGAAGCGGCGGCGGGTGCGGAGCGGAGCTTATCTGGGGCCGCAGCCGGACCCCTGGCCTCACGCCCTGCGCAGGCCGGGCAGGGGGCGCGGGGGGCGCGGGGGCGCAGGCACAGGGCCTGATCACCTGGCGAGAAGCCCTGCCTGTCTCACCCCCGCCCAGGCCACAGCTGTCACAACTGGGCTAGGGAGGCGACAAGGCCAGCGCAGGACTTCACTGTGCCCCGGCGCAGACGTGAGCAGAGTCCCAGGGGCCTGCGTCGTCGGACCCCAGGACGCCCCCACCCCACACGCCCCTGACCCCTCACCGCGTCCTGACCTCCGCCCTTCCCCCAAACGAGGACCGCGTCCCCCAGCAGGTGCTGGTTCTCGGGGGGGGGGGGGTAATAGTCGGCGGTACGAGGGCTGTTTGTTTCTGTGTTTACGAAGCTGAGTCTTCTCCTAGGGAGGGGCCAGGATGGGGACTGTCCCTGGGCGCCCCCCAGGGTCCCGCAGGCCACTGGCAGAGACAATGGGCTCCAGCACCTGGCTCCCCGCCCCCACGAGCGTTTGCTTTGCTTCCTGGACTGGGGTCCTTGTTTGTTTCCGCGTCAGCCACAGCTGGAGCAGGCGGCCTCCTCGCGCACCTGCAGGCACGGGGACCCCACACCGAGGCTCAGCGCCGGGGCCAGGCGCCGGGCAAGGCCAGCGCCCCCTTCAGGGCCGGGCGCAGGTGCTTCCTCCCGAGCCTCCGAGCGCGCGGGCGGCCCCCGGGCCTGCCCAGCCGGCCCCCGGGCCTGCCCGGCCCCAGCGCTCACGTCCGGCTCGGTGAACAGGGGCGCTGCGTCCCCAGGGGCCTGCGCCGGCCGCCCCTCCTCTTTCCCACCGCTCGTCCTGCGCTGTGGGCCGGGGCGGTGGCCAGTGGGGGGAGGGCACCGCGGAGGTGCTGCGGGAGCCCCTGAGAGGACCCCAGGGCAGGGCAGCGGTGGGCTGCAGCCCCCCAGCAGGGCCAGCGCACCGACCGCCCCGCCCCGCCTCGCGGTGGCCTGTTGGCAGCTCGGGAAGGGGCAGGGGTGGGGCTGGGGCTGGGAGAGGCGCATGTGGGCGGGGGTGGGAACACACAGTGGCAAAGTCAGAATTAACTTCTGGGTTTTTTGAATCCAGACGCTAGTTTGCCCCTCGCCCGGTTCCAGATGTTCCTTCAAAGGCTCCCAGTCTGGGGAGGCCGTGGGACCCGGACTACCCTTCAAAGTCGGCCTGGCCCACTCCGCGATGCACGTGGGGGAGGTCTGGCTCCCGGCTCTGGGAGGTTGCACAACCCTGGCCAGTGCCCCGAGGCCCACCCTGGCACAGCCCGGCTACTGTGTCCCAGCGCCCCGGCCCCCGAAGCAGCAGGAGGCGTGTGTGTGAGGGAGGGCACCACTGGGTGCCAGCTGCAGCACGTGTGAGCCCCAGGAGCAGTTACGTTGGAAGAGCCAGGCCTGGGCCATGTGCCGCAGCAGGGAGGGCAGGTACTTCGCATCCTGGGGCACGCAGGACCTGTCCACGGAGCCAGGCTGCCGGCATCCTGGCCCCATGGTGGAGTCTCTTCCAGTCTCGGTCTCAGTCCTGGTCCAGTCCACCCAGCAGTCTGTGTGCTGTGGTGAACGGGCCACAGAGAGGGTCCCAGTGCTCACTCGGCCTGCAGCAGCAGTCTCAGGGTCTGCACAGGGCACCCCGACTTCCCCACCACTCCCTCAGCAGCTTGGGGTGGCTCTGCTCCCACCTCCAGGCCTGGTCTGGTTGAGACGTCCCCACCTGGACAAGCGCACTCTGTCCCAGAAGCCTCCCCCGCCCCCCCACAAGCATGTGCCGTCCCAGAACCCTCATTTGGAAAACGGGTCTTGGCAGATGTGATCAAGGTGAGGACATCGTCCTGGATTCCCCAAGTGGCCCTAAATGCAGTGACTAGTGTCCTTGTGTAAGACAGAAGAGGGAGGGTTGGACTGATGGGCCACCCAAAGTCACATGGAGCCAGAAAGGGTCTCCCTGCGGCCCCGGGGGGAGCATGGCCCTCAGACCCCCCGATTTTAGGCCCGTGACACTGGACATCTGAACTCCAGGATTGAGATGGGGAGTCCCTGCCGTGTGAAGCCACCTCGGTCGTGCCTATTTTTACAGTGGCCCCAGAAAACCAACACATGGTTTCTGAGATACGGGGATGGAGCCCAGGACCCCACACACCCCCATGCCGGCCCAGCACCTGGGGATTCACAGGAGCAGGACCAGGCATGGTGAGGCCAGCAACGTGTCCCAGAGCTAGAGAGAAAGGGGGTGGGGGGCGCAGTGCTGAGAACTCAGGAATAAGACCTGGGTGGGGCGGGGCACTGTGTTCAGCTGATTCAGGCCACAGGCCTCTGGGCCCCCTCCCCGCCACTCAGTCTGCCAGAACGGACCGGGGCTGGGGGGCCCTACCTGAGAGGGGCCCCCTGCTGGGAACATGGACCTGTGCACTGCACCCCTGTATGTACACACCCACGGGCAACTTGTCCATGCACACACACGTACGCACCACCAGAGGAAGGCTGGGGCCCGGGTGCAGGAGCATCTTGCCCACTCCTGTGGTCATGGTCTAGGGCTCAGGTGGGGACTGTGTCCCTAACACTCCAAGGCCTCTGTCCCTGCCCCCAGAGGCTCCAGTCCATTTGGCGCTTAGGCAAGGGTAGATGGGGGGTGCCCACTGCCCACCCACCAGTGCCCAGTGCAGCCTAGCTGCTCTCAGCAGCAGCAGGGGAGCAATGTGGGTGGGCAGTGGCCCGGACCACCAGGAGGCCGCGCCCGGCTGCCACCAGGAGGAGTGCGCTCCCGGTGGTCCCTTGGGAGAAGAGGGGCATGGTGGGCGGAGGTCGGGTCGTCCTGCCCCTGCACCCAGACCCCTGGACTCTCTTACTGACCTTCTGCAGCCCCCAACTCAACCGACCCACACCTTATGCTCCAACCGATCAGCATGTTCCCCCACCTGGACACGGGCCTCACCCCAACACTCACGCAGCAGGAGCCTGGGCACGTCACTGCTCCATCAGACACGGGGGTGCCCCCTCGGCCCGCCTCACCTGTGTCCCAGGTTCAGGACACACCCAGGTGCTCAGGCCAGGACCCTGGGGCTGCCTGGACCTCCCCGTGCAGGGACCTCCGCGACCCCTCCTCAGTTCAGACCTTCCATGGCCACCGTGCCGGGGGACACGCTTCTCTCGGAGCCCGGGGTACCACTCTAGGGGCCTGCCTGAGAGGCATCGTCTCATGCTGTGTGGCCCGGGGGCCTGTTGGAAGCGCGGGCGGCTGGATGCACCTGCGCGGGTGCAGCCACACTCACGGCCCAGGTCTCGCCCTGGCCCTTACTCTCCTGGCTATGTGACACGGGACCCTGGTGCCTCAGTTTCCTCATCTGTAAGACAGGTACAGTGCGCTGCACAGACTAAATGTGTGACGCGTGTTCAGTGGGAAATACGTCAGGGCCAGCTCCTGCTCCTCGTCTCGTGTCCATGCCAACGGCTGACCACAAAGGCCTTCCTGCACCCCTGCCTGCCAGGACCCTGAGGGCCTGCTGTGCTACCTCCTGGGTGAGTCCACCTGCCTCGAAGAAGCATCCACCAGGCGTTCTCCATGGCTGGGTGCTCCACCTGCCCTCGTTCCCCACGCCCCTGCAGGCAGGACCCCAGGCCTACGCAGCTGCCAGTGGGGGAGTCCAGGGATCTGCACCCCACTCTGCCAAGCAGACATCGGGTCCCTAGCCAGCCTGCCCGTCCAGCCCTGCGGTGGGAGCCGTGGCCACCCCTCCCAGGGCCGCAGGAAATGGCCTGGCCTCGCTTGAAGCCCCGGCCAGAGACTCTGGCTTCCCCTCAGGCCCGTTTCCTTTATCCGGTTGTTTTGCTCTGAATTCACAAAGCTCGGCCTTCCCCTCCCCTCCATTTCCATCCCCCCACCCCCCACGCCAGAGTGGCGCAAACGGATGCGCATGGCGTTAGGGCCGCAGGAGTCCCCCCCAGCCATCCCCTACCCTAGAGCCTCAGGACTGAGCAGGATCCCGTCCTGCGTCCCAAGACGCCCTCTGCTGCCCGAGGCTGGGAGCGCTGCCCCGCCCACCTGGGGCGAGTGTACCCCCAGGCTCTCCACCCACGCGCATGGCCCGGGACCCAGTCCCCCCCAGGCAGCCCAGGCCCACGGTCAGCGGGCGAAGGGAACAGGAACAGGGCCTGCAGCACCAGTTCAGTTTATTGGCCTCGTTCGGTGCGTGGAGCGCGGCCAGGTACCCCGTGGGGCCGGCACCTCCCAGTCTCCGGTGGCGCCGAGGCAGGGGCCCGGACACGGCGGCCAGCTGCAGTCACGGTTGGCGCCCAGTGAGGCCCGGCCCGTGCAGGGCCCGCTAGGAGCCCTCCGCGGCCGAAGCGCCCAGCGCGAAGAGCTTCTCCCAGCAGGTGGCGAGGGCATCCAGGGTGCCCAGTAGGAGCCGCCGGCGGCCGCCACCCCGCCGGCCAGGGCGTGTCTGGGGCCGCAGGCTCCCGCTCCGGCTCCGCTGTCAGAGACGGGGTGGTCAGCGAGTGCGCGCAGTCCCCACTCCCTACCCCTGCAGCTCCCGTCCAGCCCCTGGGGGAGCCACGGCCTGCCTGGTCAGTGGGCTGTGGGAGCGGAGGGCCGGGGTCCGGACCTGCACACGCTCGGGACGCACACCTGGTGCAGTGTCCAGCAGTGGCGCCGCATCGCCGCGTCGGTGCGCAGGGCCGCGGTCCATGCCGCTTTCTCCAGGGCCCCGCGGCGCCCCCCAGCTACCGCCCCGCGCAGGGTCCGACCCAGGGACGCGATGGACAGCAGGATGCTGTGCTCCTAGGGAGGGAAGGGGGAGATTGCGGGCTGCGGGAAGGGGGCTGCGGGGAGGCCTCAAGGAGGGCGTGCCTGGGGTCGCGTCCTTATACCTTCTGGGCACCGCAGGAGGCTCCCACTGGACCCCACTGCCGACGGGGGTCTGCGGCTCTGGTCTGGTCTCTCTGAATAAAATGCAGATGTCTGGGACCCGGCCCACTCCCTTCAGCCCCTGGCCCACCCAGCCTCACGGCGGCCTGCAGGTCCTCGAAGATGACAGCGCGGTAGTGGCGGAGCACATCTGGGACACTGCAGGCGTGCAGCTGGGCCCAGACTGGTGCGATCCCCAGCAGCGCCAGCAGGAGCGCCCAAAGCGCAATCTTGGGGGGCACCTGGAAGGGTCACCAGGTCAGGGTAGGGCAGCCAGGACCTCCCCTCCAGCCCCGGTGGGCAGTCTGCCTCGGCCGCCCCCACCCCCGACCCGGGGGAAGCCCCTGTGCCACCCAGCAGGGTCCCGAAACAGGCGTGGCAGGACAAATCCCTGCCGGTTGACGGCGGCGAGCTGACAGCCCCGTGCTGAGATCTGCGGGGCGAGGGGCTGAGACCCTGAGGTGGGCTAGGGCTGGGAATTCAGCTTCGGCCCTGGCCATGCCCTGCCTGCCCGCCACGCCCCGGCTCCTGCCCATCCCTGGGCACCCACAGCGTGGGGGGCTGCTCAGCTGTCTCGCTCCTGTTCCCTCATGGGAGCCTGGGGTAGAACCCACCTGCTCCCACCCATAATGGCTCTGCTACAACCAGCTGAGAGCTATGGGAACTGGGGTCCCCCTGCACCCCCAACCCAACCAGGGCAAGAGTGAGGGCTCAGAGCTCAAGGCCACACCCCTCTGCAAGGGGAAGGCTTGGGGAAACCCCCAGAGGCGAAGGGAGAGCCACATGACGGCCCCCAGACGTTGCGCTTAACGGCCCACGGCCCACTCTCTAAGAACGGGAGACGGGGGAGACGAGCTCTCACGGGCAGAAGCCCACCCCCACCCTGAAGCTCAGACATCAGAGAAAGAGCGGCTTGTCCCCAGGCCCCCCGGCCGGAGTCAGACAGCGGCTGGAAAGTTAATCATGTGAACCGAGCGAGACCAGGACTCGGCTTCCCAGCCCTGGCCGGGGGCCTCGGAGCAGCTCCCCAACCGGCACTGGACCTGGGTGTCTGCGGGGGCTGCTAGGGGCTGGGCCAGAGCAGCAGACCCGGCTGGCTGTGCCCACCCCGACCCCATAGACACACTGGACATGTTGGCCAACTCTGTTGCCCCTCGACCTGCTGTGGGTCAGAGATCACAGTGAGAAAGTGGAAACGGGTCGGTACCAGAGAGACGCCCAGTGGGCTGGGTTGGTTGCCCAGGGGGTACTCGGAAGGCCTGTCTGTCCATCACCCCACTCAGGGGCCCAAGGCTCAGGCCAGTGCAGCCTGAGGACGGGGCACCCCAGGACCACCGGCATCCCCGCCCCAATCCCCACTGCTGAGAAAAGCCGGGTGGAGCACCCAGGGCCAGGAGGGGTGAGGGAACCACCGGGGACTTCCCGGTCAGAGCAGCTGTGCACGCTCCCGGCCCCTCGGCCCAAGCAAACCCCCTCCCCAGTGGCTGCTCACCATGAGCCTCTGAGGGTCAGGCCCTCCCTCACTCCGGCCCATGGGCCTCGAACATGGTCCTGGGGTCCTCAGGTGGGCAGTGCAGCGGCCGCTCCAGGTCCGGATCCAGGCCTGGCCAGCCCCAGCACCAGGGCTTCCCTGGTCGGCTGCGGGCTGGCGGCAGCGGACGAGGCTTTTGAAGTTGGCTCCTCCGAGCACAGGAGGGAGGGAGGGAGCAGGAGGGAGGCCTCCGATCCCAGCCCTGCCCCGTCCCTCCCCACCCCCCGTCCAATCGCTTCTTCAATGAACCTGACCCCGGAACCTGGGGCGCTGGGCTCGCTTCCCGAGCGGTGGGTCTTGGATTGAGCCATCGGCCCAGGGAGACGTGTTGTCGAGGAGGGGGCGCCCAGCAGGCAGAGGGCTGTGCAGCTGGGCGAGGGGAGGGAGGCCAGGCGCGCGGGGGCCTCCCTCTCCCGGGACCCTGGCCACCCCCCAGCGGCCAGCCCCCACCTGACAGCCGGTCCCGCCCCAGCAGGCCTCGGGCAGGACTTCCCCGGCCCCGGCACCTGGCGCTGAGAGCTGCCGCCCGCCGCCCGCCGCCCGCCGCCCTCCTGGCTGAGCAGGTCTGTCACTGGGGCGGCCACGATGGCTGCCTGAAGAGGCTGTGGGGACCCGGCCACAGTGCCTGGCCCGGCAGTCCCGGGGTCACCGCTCCCCCCCAGCAGTGCCTCAGGATACCGGAAGCCTCTGCAACCCTCTGGCCTTCAGGTGCAGCTGAACAGTGTTAGCTGAGGAAAAGCTAATGTGCACCCCCAAGCCCCCCAGGAATGTTTATCCCAAACCCCTGAGAAAACAACCCTCAGGGCACTCACACCGGATGATCCAGATGCTCTGGAACCTTCCAAGGGCCCTGAAGGCGGCCTCTCCTGACAGTGTGGCCACGCCCCCCCAGGAGCACAGCGGCCACTGCAGCCCCCGGTCCCCACCCCCGGCAGCCAGGTCTCGGCCCCTCTCTGAGCCCTGGTCCCCACATCTGTGCAGACGGCGGCACTGGAGCCCCGAAGGGCTTCAGGCTTTTCGTGTCAGCAGGGAGGCCCCCCCGCCCTGTCCAAGAGGAGGGTCTCCGCAGTGCAGGTGTGCACGCGCCTTTGTCCTCACAGCTGCCAAGTCCCCAGGTGACGCGTGTTCCCATTCAGAGGCGAGGACAGTTACAGTGCTTTAGGATGACAACTGGTTATGAATTAGCAAAAATAAATTCACCTGCACGTGAGCCAACCCCTCCCTGCGACACGGTCCCCCCCACCCGACGGCACCACCCTGTGGGCGCTGTCGCACAGCTGGGGGGCGTGCACGTCCCGCCCCGGCTCCACGCGGTCCCGTGCTTCCTCTGTGAGAGGCCCTGCGCCAACAAGAGGCGCTGTGAACCCCGGGCGGACTGGAGGGGCCCCCCGAGAACACCAGCAGGTCACCGACCCCAACGCTACCTAGAAGAGCTTTAATCACAGGGCAGGGCGCCCCCGGGGCCAGGGCTCAGAAGGTGTTCTTGATGTGCGCGGCCACCAGCACGAGGATCTCGCCGATCTTCCTCTGCCAGTGGGCGATGTCCTTGGACACGGCGCACCACAGCTCCCCGTGCCGTGGCTCGGCATTCTCACAGCGCCTCCGCACCTCCTCACGCTGCTCCTGGGGAGCCACCGGCCGGTGAGGTGGGGCTCCCCCCAGGCCGATGGAGCCCCCGGGGCTGTGCCTCACACGCACACCCACAGCCCCCGACTGCAGCCAGGGCTTTAGCGGCTCCAGGTCCCGTGGGCAGCCCGGCCCGGTGAGCACAGTGCTGACATGCTCAGCTGTGAGGGGACCACACTGGGCTCGGGCCCAGGATGACAGATGGGTGACGTGGGAGGATAACCCTCAGGGCTCAGACTCCATTCCCATTTCCAAGGGACGCTAGCCCCTGGCCCGTCAGAGACAGGCCACTTAAAGCCACCCAGGCCACTCAGGTGAGGCTGAGAGGCCATGAGGCTGCAGTGGGAGCCGACAGGGGACCATCACAGGGGGAATGCCCACCATGAAGTCCCGGCCCGGCCAGGGGCACACTCCGGCTCTCACCTCTGTGCCGTGCTGCAGCTCGAACTTGTAGAAGAAGGCCCAGGCGTCCCCCAGGTCCGAGTCGATCTTCACAGTGCGGTGGAACCACTCCCTGGCCTTGGTGATCTTCCGCTCACTCCAAAACAGCCTGTGGGCACACAGGGCGGGACCCAGAGTAAGTGGCCGTAGGATGGTTTGGGGGGGGGTCAGCATGAGCAACAGGGGGCCTGGGTGACGCTTGGTGCTCGCGTGGGGTGGATGAGCCTGTGACCCGCTGGGACCAGCACAGGGCAGGGCTCTGGACCCCGGCGAGCCCTTGGGTTCCCAACAGAAGGCCGAGGAACGGGGCCTGGCTACCCGTGAATCACTGCACACTGCTGACCCCAAACTGCTGTCCATGTGTCTGACTGAGCTGTGCTCGGAACACCCACACCCGGAGAAACCACCTCAAACCACCTCAGACGCGGTTACACGTCTGATAAAACACGGAGAGGAAAGCAAACCCTCAACTGGGGAGAGGGAGGCGACCCACAGCCTGCCCACAGGCCGCCACGCCGCCACTGAGCAGGTGGCCCAGGTCAGCACGGGAGCCTGACACCAGGCCGTGAGTGAGGGCCACCCAGCCCACGCCACGGGACAGCGCGGGCAGGGCTCCCTCTGCAGCCAGGGGCAGCTGCTGGGGCCGGTCTCAGCTACAGTCTCGCTCCAGAGGGAGTGATTTTATGCTCTGATAGCCTGATTGTTTTTTAAGCCTCACGGCACTGTTAACTGCTGGGTGTTAGATAAACTGGGATTTAAAGAGCTCGGCTGCAGATAACAGACACACAGAAGAGCGCCAGCCCCGAGCAGCGAGGAGTTACTTATTTACTTTAGCAAAGCCTTTTACGAGGCTTTATGGCTGCCCCATCCCAATGGCACACAGCAAAGTCACTCGGGAGGCGGGAGGCGGAAGCATGGGGCGGGAGGGCGGGAGCCCGCAGCCCCTCTGCCCCAGACCCCTGCGGTGGGACGGCGCTTCTGCCTGTGTCCTAGGTGGCAAGGCAGACAAACGTGCTGGCGCTGGTCCGCACAGGATTTGCCATGTGAGGGAGAGACCAGACGCCTTCTGCCTGGTGACCTGCGGGACAGCCAGGGCCTAGAGACGCAGCAGCCTCGGGTCAAAGCCAAACCAGTGTGTCACAGCTCCTATGGCCAAGGACCCAGGAGAGCCTGCCCAGTTCCAGGGACCACCCAGACCCCCCACTCACTTGGCCACAGCCAGGAGCACGTGGGGGTCGTGCTCACACTTCTTCAGGGCGTCCACGCTCTTGGTCTTCCTCTGGGGTCTCGCCTCGAGGAAAATGGCCTCAGACCACAGGACACCTGGGACCAGACACAGACGCTGCACCTCACTCCCGCCTCTGCTCTCGGACTCCCCGTCCACACCCAGGCTGCCCGAGCGGCCGCGAGAACGCGACCCTCGGGTGCCCAGAGACCGGCCGAGGGGAGAGGCGAGGTGCACGTGCCCACCGCCCGCTGCCTGTCCCGCGGCAGACGGCGCAACTTCCTCGGGATAGTCAGTCAAAAGTCCCAGCAACCTTTAAGGTTTCGTTCCCACTGACTCAGTAACTTCACGTCTAAGAACGCACCGGAAGAAAGCAATCAGAATGCTACTGAAGCTTCATGCAGACAGTAGTCCTGAATTGGTATCAAATTAAAAATCGATCAGCAGGTGAGGAGTACTTCCGGCAAATTCACAAACGAGGCTATGAAGCCACTAAAAATTTACATTCTTGGAAATTCAACAATAATGAAAAATTCTCACAGAATTTTCAGCTTTAAAAAGAGGCACAAAACTAAACACCCAGCACGACCTCAACTGTGTGCAGCAACACCCGCTTTCATCGTACGCGACAAGCGGAAAGCAGCGCTTTCTGAGCAGTGGGCTCACAGGGGACGGTCCTGCTTTTTGTTCCAAACGTGTTTACGCTGCACGTGTGCTGCTTACGGACGTGGTTCGGTAACAAGAGCTGAACTTGAAAAGGAAAAGGCATGGCAGCGCTGCAGAAGAGGAAGTCAAACTCCCCCCTGGACACTGGGAATTTGCTTCAAGTGCCCCAATGACCACGGGCAGCTGAACCTTCTGACGAACCTGACTAGTCCGCTCAGACCCGCAGACCCCGACCCTGGGGGACTGGCCTGCCTGCCGAGCTGGGCAGCCGCAGCCCCTTACCTGAGCTGGGGCACTCCTGCAGGGCCTTGGCCATGAGCGTGTTAGCAATGTTCTTCAGCCCGGCGCGGTACTCCAGCCTCACGGACTCCAACCTGAGGACAGAGGCCAAGAGGGAGGTCCAGTACCCGTCTGCCCACAGCTCGGCCACAGTTCTGCAGGCAACTGGGGAGCACGATGGCTGGAGGTGCACATCCCGCAGAGCAGTGAGATGTCGGCGCCCACCCGCTCAGGCCCACCGGCAGCTGTCATTGCGGCCGAGACCTGGGACCCTGACGTCACTCAGGTGCAGGTGTGCAGCATGAGGAGACTGGCGCGCTGGCGGACACCAAGCCCGGCGCTACACCTCTGCACACCGTTCCCTGGGCAGGAATGCCATCTTCGCCTGACACGCCCACGCGCGCTACAGGGCCCCACCCACACGTCACCTCTTCCACCCCATGTCCCACATCACTCAGGAGCGCCCGGATCCCCTCAACAGCCTCTGTCAGAGCGCAGACTAAACTACACCAGATGTCTACAGGTCTGTCTGTGCAGCCTGCCCAACCTCCTAAAGAAGAGGCCGTGACCCCTAACAGCCAGCACCAGGGGCCTGAGTGGAAGCACTGCACAGACAACTCCATGAGAGCACGAGGGAGGGGGGCAGCCCCTGAGGGGGGAGCTGGGCCAGGACTCACCACAGCCCAGGGTTCTTGGGGTTCTTCAGACGAGACTTCTCCAGGATGGCCCGGGCTCGGGTCAGCTGCCCAATCTTCTCCTCCAGCCGGGAGAGCAACAGCCACAAGGGTGTGGAGTGTGGACACTTCTTCAACTGCGGCCAACAAAGACACGTGAGGCACAGAGAGGCCTGCCTGGCGTCCGGAGGGACTGTGACAGCCGTGGTTGCCTCCTCGAGCCACAGAGTCTGGCTGCCTGTATCCACAGAGACCCACCCACTTCATGTCTGGGTTGGGGGCATTATGTACACACACGTGCACAGGGTATGTGCACACGTGTATAGGCTGTTTATGTGCATGTGTACAGGTTATGTGTATGTATGCATGGGATATGTGTGTGTGTGTGCAGGGTTGTACACGTGTGTACACAGGTATTTGTGCACGTTGTGCTGTGCACATGTGTACACAGGGCGTGTATTTGTGCACGTTGTGCTGTGCACGTGTGTACACGGGGTGTGTATCTGTGCACGCTGTGCACGTGTGTACACGGGGAGTGTATTTGTGCACACTGTGCACGTGTGTACACGGGGAGTGTATTTGTGCACGCTGTGCATGTGTGTACACAGGGTGTGTATTTGTGCACACTGTACTGCACACATGTGTACACGGGGCCTGTACATCAGAGGTGCCGTAACCTGACTGTGCTGAGGGCAATGCATGCAGCTCTGAGGGACCGTGGAGACCCGGATGCTGGAAACGATCAGCAGTGCCCGGGACAGCATGGGGGGGGGGGCGGGCAGGGAGCACACTGCTGACCAGCTGGGGCCCCCGAGGCACTGGGCATGCTCACCCCCTGGCTGTAGGCTTCCCGTGCTTTCTCCGTCTGGCCCTCCTGCTCTTCGATCTGCCCCTTCATCATCCACAGCTTCGGGAAGTCCTCGTAATGCCGCAGGGCCTCCTCACACAGCTCCTGGGCGGCCCCGATGTTCCCCAGCACCCACTCCAGCTTTACGGACTTCATGAACACCTGGGGGCAGGTGCGCCGTCAGCAGCCCCACCCCCAGCCCATCTGGGCGGGACAGCCGGTGAGCCGTGGTGCTAGCCGGTGAGCTGTGGCTGCTAACACAGGACCCGGCTAGTACCTTCATGGTATAAGCTTAAGGCCACCAAAAGGTGACCCTCCGTGCTGCTTATCCTGCTGCACTGTAAGCACTGCGCGCGCCATGGGATGTGGTGGGGTACGCACACACGCGCGCATGTTTCAAAGTGAGGTCTGAACAAACAAGTCAAGCATCCGGGCCTGAGCTGCCTGCCCCTAGCTGCCTCCGTCCCGACACTGCAGGCGGGGGGACCTGCTCACCCGGGCGGTGGGGGCGCTGCTCCGGGCCTTGGCCAGCAGCCTCCGGGCGCGCTCGTACTCGTTGTTCTCAGATTCCAGCTTCACAGCGGCCAGCCAGATCTCCTCGCTGTTGGGGTTGGCCTGGGGGAGCACGGCGGTGAGAGGGTGGGCTCAGCAGGCGATCCGGGAGGCACACACTCACTCAAAAGCAGCCGCTGGGGCGCCGCGCACTCCGCCGACTAACAGGAGGCAGAGCGGAGCCGGCCCACCTACTGCTGCGGACACGGGCCCCTCGGCACTCGGGAACAATGCTGGCTGCTGCCTAGTCGTCCTCTCTGGGACGCCCTCAGCCGGTGCAGCCGCTCAAGTCCGAGGCGGGGGGCCGTCACCCTTCCCACGTGGATGCTCCACACGCAACACTCCTCCTTCCCATGCCTGGTGACACGGGATGGGCCACTCAGTGGGTCCACATGGGCAGGACAGAAGGGTTCCCAGGGAGTCGCTGCCAGTGCCTCGGCCACGGACAACCTCAGGGGACATGTGGGGGGACCCTCGCAGCCTCCTGACGGCACACTCCTGACGGGCAGCCACAGTGAGAGGCAGCGGGGCCCAGGCAGGTGGCGGGAGAGCCCGCAGACACAGCAGACGGCAAAGTCTAGCTCCAGGCCAGACCCTCTCATGGAATTTACTCGAGACAACAAACTCCGCTGAGCCAGCCTGAGTCACCACAGGCCACCGTTCAGGCAGCGTCCACAAACGTTATGAAATGTCTGGTGCAAGCGACAGGCATCCACGCCGTCACGAAGTAACCAGGATATCACATGAGACCGCAAAAGTAAGGGACCTGGACAGCTCGTGACACCAGCCCCGACAAGCCCAACTGGGTGCAGCTGTTGGAACTTAACTCCGCCCACCACAAGGCCCACATGTGGCCCGTGTGTGTCCCTACGCTCTGGGTGCCGAGCTGCTGCTTCTGAGGACTGGATGGCCTGACTCCCGTGCAGGGGCGGAGCTGTCCCTTGCTCCTATGCCCCATCCCTCCCAGGGATGCCGCCTGTCTGCCCTGCATTTTGTGTTCTGGTCCATTCAGCCTGTGGTCACACTGTGTGGCAGAGACCCAGAGGTTGCTGTCCAGCGGCTGGGCCACTGCTCCTGTTCTCAGGCCAGCGCACATCCCTCCCTCGGGTCAGCCCCATCAATGAAGGCGGCGAGGGCTCCAGGAGCGTGCGCACCGGCGCCCTCACCCACCTGGAAGGCCAGAGCCAGGATGCTCCTCGCCGCGGGCACGTCCCCCGCCAGCCACTTGGACTTGGCGCCCATGAGCCACAGCACCTCCGCCTTGGGGCAGTGGGCCACAGCCCTCTGCAGCAGCGCCTCCAGGGACTCCCTGCAAGACAGAGCCAGGTTACCGCGGGGCGCACGGCACCCGCTCACAGCCGCGGCACGGGCACGGCAGAGATGGTTCCTGCTCCAAAGTCCGGCACCGTCAATGATTTACCAGGTTTTACGATGGGGAGAGTGTGGGGACATCGTCCCGCCCCGTAAAGGCTCTGCCACCAACCCTTGGAGAAGGTGCTACAAAGCAGCGCATTGTTAACGGCAGAGCCCGATTCAGGGACTTGAGAGACCCTTTTACAGCCGGGCGTCCTGCAGGGAGCGGTAACTTCGCAGCCTGGGTGACAGGAGAGGCCTTTTTATCTTCACTCAGATCCGCCGATAAAGATTACGGCCCCAGCCCATCCTTTCCTCCAGACAGCTGCTTACGGGAAGAAAGTTATCTCAGGTCACCATTGAGTAAGACCACCTCCGGCCTCCTGGTCAGGCATGAAGCCCCACCCTGCGCACGCCCACCACCCTGGCACGGTGGGCAGAGGGGACCCCCTTGGGCCTGAGCAGCAAGACAGCGAGTACACAGACTGAAGCTGTGTGAGGGAAGCAGGATGCGCCCACCCCACCCTGCCCCCTGGACCACCTGGACCCTGACCAGACCCCAAGCATCTGGCTCCTCATCACTCGGGGAGTCGGCCAGGTGGGAGGGGCCTCCCCCAGTGCCTAGGACCCACAGCGGCAGTGACACTGAGGCCACAGCTGGCAGGAGGCGCTGCTCTGCACCGTACAGGGTGGGGTGAGCCACCCGGTGCAAAACGTCCCCGCAGGAGTTACCCTGAGGGAGGAGGAGTCTGGAGCTCAGCAACACGCACGGGAAGACACCAAGAAGATGGGGGTTAACCACCACCACGAGAGAGAAGAAACAAGGGCTTGTGTTCCCCGCTGTGGCCCTACTGATCGGCAAGGCCGGCCCCCCTGCCCCCCAGCACAGGCCGTCCAGTACCAGCAATTGCAACACCTAATCTAATCAGCAGTCCCCGCCAATAAGGCCGACCAAAAGGTTTTTCCAATTACCGGGCACAATTAGAGAGAACGGTCAAGGACCTCCTCAGAGCACAAAGCCCAGCCCACGCCTGAAGCCGGCGCAGCCTAACTGAAAACAGGCCAGCCTGGGCCCGATGCCGCACCGCCCACACTGGCGAAGCCACGCGGACAGCACGGGGCCCTCGATGTCTCAACTGGAGCAGGGACAATCCTACCACCAATGGAGCCGTGAGGGCGGTCCCTGCTGCCCAGGCCCATGAGCAGATGCTGGACCCTCACTGCAGAGGCCGCACTGAAGCCAGGCACCCGCCTGCCCGTGGGAACAGCAGGAGGTGCCATGCGTGTGCAGGCCAGTGGCCCTATCTCATACCTGGTGCCATGGTTCTTCTCGAAGTACGCCGCCCGCAGCCACACGCTCTTCTTGCTCGGGAACACCTGCAGGGCGTAGGCGTAGATGGCTCGTGCGCACTCCAGGGCGTTGTGGGCCACACACTAGAGCAGAGGGACAGGTGTGAGACAGAGCCGGCCTCCCCAGTGATAGTACCTGCACGAACTGCACACCAGGTGACCGAAGGATGCACACAAGCCAGGAGGGCAACCCCAGGAGGGCCCCAGATGATGGGAGCGGGCACGGCGGTGAGTGCATGTCACATACACTGGTCCCTTCAGTAAATTCAGACGCAGTACGGTGTCAGTTACCCAAGCCACACCACCGAACACCTGACAACACAGGTGAGTGCAAAGGAGAGAAAGAGTAGCCATCTGCTAGGCGCAACCACACACACTCCCTGCTCTCCAGCGTCCCTCCTGACTTAAAGATAGCCACCCCGGCCAGCATCAAGCAGCAGGACAAGAACACCGGTCACTATGGGCAGTGACAGTCTGTCGGGATGGCCCGGCCCCTGGACTGCAGCCTCACACAGGACAAAGGCTGGTGCCCAGCAGAGGTGTCCGTGCTGGACACACTCCAATGGCCCATGAGGAGCTGCTTGCTTCATCCTGCGGGTGCTCATGTCCTGTCACCCAAGAAGGGACTCTGTGTCATGCAGAAGTACACCAGGGGAGAGTTCCCTGGTGGTGCAGTGGCTCAGGCTTCGGTGCTGTCAACGCTGCGGCCTGGGTTCGATTCCCAGCCAGGGAACCACCCACATAAAATAAATAAATAAATTAATTAAAAAACCCCAAAAAGGCAAAAATCTTTCAGGTCTTATTTAAAAAAAAAAAAAAGAAGAAGAAGAAGAAGAAGAAGAAGTACGCCAGGGACTAAGCTCTGCAACTGTGACGATAAAGATGGCGTGCATGGAGCAGGGCTGGCGCCTGAGAAGAAGAAGAAGAAGAAGAAGTACGCCAGGGACTAAGCTCTGCAACTGTGACGATAAAGATGGCGTGCATGGAGCAGGGCTGGCGCCTGAGCTCTCCTCCCAGGTGGAGGGCTGCCTTCTCCGAGAACACAGTAACAAGCCACCAGTGTCCAAGGGCCACCAGCAGGAGGAAAGAGAGCAGGACGTAGGCCTGTCCCCCTCCCTGGTCACGTGGCCTTGTGAGGCACCGCCCGACCAGCAGCATCCGGGAAGTGAGGGAGGGTACCAGCGAGCCAGGGTCTCGGGTGTAGGTGAGCCAGGCCAGGCCGGGCCCTGGGTGGCAAGAGCACAGAAGTGATGTCAGCTTCCCTCTCATGCGCAGGGCTCTTCGAAGGACAACTGTGCCCACTCTGGTACCCGTGAGAGACCCGGCAAAGACCGAGAGGAACCTGAAGCAGCTGTGGTTTCTGCTGTCACGTGGATCACTGCAGGGGTGTGCCCCTCCCCCGAGGTCTCCAGTGTTGTTGGGAACAGCATGGAAAGCAAGGCGAGGTGTCTAACTGCAGGTGGTGTAAAAGGGTCTCAGCAACCAGAGCCCGGGTCTCCTGCCTGTTCAGGGATCTTCCAGTACAGGGAGACCGTGTGCACGCTCACAAGGTCACTCCTCATATTTCTGGATGTCACAAGCATCGCAGGACAGAAACTGCTAAGGACCATTCTGGTTGTGTGCACAGGCCACGTGGCCTGGCGGGCGGTGGGTAGCAAGTGCACAGGGCAGAGGTGCGAGCGAGGGAAAGCCCTCTCTCCATTATGGTTCAATTCCTACCAAAAACCTCAAATGAACTGTAGAAGAAACATGTTTAGAAAATCAGCGTTTGGCAAGTACCACGGTAATAACTGACACAAGCCAAAAACACTGTCGATGGACCCGCAAACCAGTGGGTCAAAGTGTCTCTCCACAAAAGACTCCATAACTAAAAGGCTGAAAACAGTCACCTTCCAGGGAGAAACCTGGCCGACGTCACTTGAGCTGTCCCAGCACGGCCCACAGAGACGACACGACGTGATCGTGGGCCATGAGGGCGCTGCATCAGAAACACCGGCCTGTGCTCAACAACATGAGACTCGTGGAAAACAGACAGACCAAAGCCCTCCTCCCGACCGCCGAGGCCATGCAGGCCCGAGGATGTGACCCTGGGCAGCCGCCCTACCAGAACACAGCTGGCTTTTTCCTTTTGCTAAAAGAACAGACAGCAAGCCAACCTGTGAGCTTCCAAGAAGGCCTGCAAGTTCCGTAAGAGCACTGTGTTGGCCACGCCTTCCTGACCCTGATGGCTGTGCAGTGCTCGCGTGAGAGCTTGCTCCTTTAAAGAAACGCATGCTGACCTCTTAGAGTAAAGGACCAGGACATTACAACTCACTCCCGAACGGTTCAGAAAAAAACATGGGGGGCGGGGGGGCTTGTGCAATGCATGCACGTGCATGGAGAATGAAAAAGTCAATGTGGTCAAATCAGGGGGAATCTGGGAGAACGGCATAAAAGAATTCTTCGTATAGTTTTGCAACTTTTCTGTAAGTCTAAAACTTTCAAAATAAAAGACGATAAAAGAGAGGAGCACATTTAAGGTAGTAAATACCTTAAAAGTCTTTATTAACTTTGACCCCAGAATTGCTTCTCTGGAAACCTATTCTTAGGAAATAATCTCAAAGTAGGCAAAAGCTTCATATGCAAAATGTTTTCTGAAGGGCAATGCATAACAGAAGCCAGGGGGCGGGGAGAACCCAGATCTAGTGCTAAACAGCTGAGGGCCGAGTGGGCCTGGGGTCTTGCAGTCTGAGCTGGCTGGGGAGCTCTGCAGATCAGAAGTGCCCAAACACGAAACCCGGGGTACGCCTACAAGTGCAGCTAGGACAGATCACCAAGACCGTCCAGCCCCAGCCCGTCCCCACGAGCCCACTCACACTGTCAGCATCTTCCATCCAGGTGTGCTTCCGGTCCTCCTCCTCGATCCCGATGCCAATCACGGCACGCATGACGGCTTGGCAGGTGGCCACACTCCCAGCCTTGTCACACTCCTCAGCATCCTAAAAGAGGGACACGAAACTGAGTTTGCAGTGCGGAGCTACAGCTGCCCGACAGGGAGTTGACAGATGGTGCTGGACAGATGGTGACAATCGACAGGTGGTGTGGGCTCCCACCTGTCCTGCTCACTGATGCACCTACCCCCGCCACCCAGCAGATCAATGCTGGACAAACACCTCAGGAAGCCAAGCTACTCAGAAACAGGAAGGCAGAGCAACAAAGGAGGTGGGGGAGAGAGCGACGAGACAAGAGCGCAGGGGACGGGATTCGGAGTGCGGGAGGCTCCCGAGAAGCTCTGCCGTGGTGTCGTACAGCCAGCACTTCCTGGACCGGGTTCCAGAAAGAGTGGGAAGTGAGAAGGCCAGGAAACACCCAGAAGTCCTAGTGCTCCTTGGAATCACGGACACTCGTGCCTGAGTGTGAAACTGGAGTCTGTTCAGATCTTTGCATCATGTTCTGGTATGAGCAGCACCAAGAATCAACTTCTAAGACAAGCTTCAAACGAATAAAGTTCTAGCTCATACTGTGTATTTTCTGCACACTGGCACAGTCCTTGTGAAGGCTCTGCAGGGGGTAGCCCGAGAGCTGTCAAGGGGACAGAGGAACTGCCACCCCTCCCGCTGTCACCCTTCCTGACAAGATGAAAACGCAGGCGGGCAGCACAAATGTGCCAATAGCAGCCCACAGGGAGTTCAGGAGGGGGAGCTGGTGCAGAAGGGCATCTCCAGGGGAACAGACGGGGCTGTCACACGATCACCAAGCTCAGGAGCAGGCAGCATAGCGAGCCCCGTGGAGTGCAGTTAGCTGCCAAGAAACGCTGAGGACCAGAGGGAGCACGCCACAGCCCTCCAGGCCCCCATTCCCGAAACAGCCGACATCAGTGACAAGGGGCCGTGTGAACCGAAATACAGAAGTAGTCAGGGGGTGCCCACATCTACCCAGCTCCATGCCTGGGAGCTTCTAGGCCCAGTGCTGGGAGGGGGACCCCGGCAGGGGGTCGGGGGGGAGGAAGTGACACTGACAGTCCCAAAAGACCAAGGAGGACAGAGGGTCCCCAGTGAATCTTCAATGAGCACCAGCCAGGGCAGGAGTGCTTAAAAAGAGACGGTCAAAGTGACAGGAAGAACAACTCTCAAGGCCTCATGGGGCCAGAAATAGTGTCTACTCCCGGACTAGAAGCCCCTAAGGGACACAGGGCACTGGGCAGAGGACACAGACAGGCCCTGCCTCCATAGGGGCCTTGGCCCTAGACTGTCCCAAACGGATTATGTCTCGGGCCCAGTCCAGCATCAAAACAAGACCCAAAGGATCAAAACATCTCCTACAACATAACTGCATTCAACACAGAAGTCTAGAGTGCTCATAGGACTGCAAAAACATCCTGCACCCAACAAGGGAGAATTCACAGGACTAGCAACCAATCAAAGACCTCCAGGCACGAAAGAAACAGGAAGGTATGACATACAACAAGGGGAAAAGTATCCACATCAACCCCAAATGGACACAGGTGTTAGAATCAGTGCACAAGGACGCTGTGATGACGACTGTACCTGCACTCCTCAGGTTCAGGTATTAGGCAGAGACCCAAAAGACACAGAAGTTTTTAAATGACCAAAATAAAATTCCTAGAAACGAAACTGCAAAATGAGAAGGAAATGCTCTAGATGAGAGAGGCCGCAGGTCAGACTCTGAAGAGAAGAGGGAGGGAGACCTGAGGACAAAGCACAGAAGCAAATCTGAAGTGAACCAGAGAGGAGAAAGAGTGATTCTTAAAAAAAACCACCCGGCCATCCGAGAGCGGTGTGGGCCGAGACCACAGGCAGCAAGCAAGGCTCGACATTTCCCACCGGGATCAGGAACTAGCCAAGGGTGTGGGCTCCTCCACATCCAGGCAGCACGTTTAGAACTGGGGGTTCTAACCAGGGCAATCAGACGAGAGAAAAGGCGTCCAGTTGGAAAAGAGGAAGTAAAGTGTACTTGCCCATGACACAGTCTCATGTGCAGAAAACCCTAAAACTATTACAACTTCATAAATGATTTCAGCAAGGCCATAGGACACAAACTCAGTATTAAAAAATCAATTGTAGTTCTATACATTAACAATCAACAATCTGAAAATAAAGTAAGAAAACATTCCACTTACAATAATATCAAAAATAATAAAATACTTTGGAACAAGTTAAGCAAAAGAAATGCAATACCAGTCCACTGAAGTATTGCTGAAAAAAAATGAAAGACGACCTAAGTAAGTGGAAGACATTCCCATGTTCATGGGCAGGAGGTAGGCCACAGTCCCCAAACTGAAGATTCGATGCATCGCTATCCAAATCCCAAGTAGCCTTTTCTGTAGAAACTAAAAAGTTGACCTTAAAAAACACAGAGAGCCAAGCATACTTAAAACAATCTTGGAAAGAAAAGAGAAGGACTCACACTTCCTGATTTCAAAGCTCAGTGTCTGGAATAATATGGTGCCAACAAACAAAACGACTTGGAGAACATGAACTGGAACTAGAGTCTAGAAATAACCCTCTGCATTTACGATCGACGGGATCTCCACAACGGTGCTGAGACTACGCACCATGGGAAAGGCAGAGTGCTGCTGGAACGACTGGACATCCGTGTGTAAGAGGATAAAGTTAAACCCTTAGCTCACACCGTACCAAATAACTCAAATGTAAGACCAAAATGTAAGACCTAAAACAATAAAAACCTTATAAAACACAGAAATAAATCTTTACGAGCTTGGGCTCAGGCAGGTTTCTTGGATATGATACCTAAAGCATGAACAACAAGAGAAAAACTTACATAAACTGGACTCTATCAAAATTAAAAACATCCGTGCTACAATCAATCCAATCAAGAAAGTTCAAAGACAACACACAGAATGGGAGCAAGTATCTGCCAGTCATGTAACCTGCTAAGTGACTTGTATTCAATGCAAAGAACTCTTTTAATTCAATACAACCCCATAATATGTAATAATATGCAAAAATAAAAGGATAAATAACTCAATTTTAAAACTGGCAAAGGACCCCCATACCCATGCCACAGCACAGATGTACGGTGGAAGCGTCACACGGAGTGAGAGCCAGTCACAGAGGACTGCTCTGTGTGACTATTTACACAGAACGTCCAGAAAATGACAATCTATGAAGAAAGCAGAAGAGCAAACGTGCTGAGAGAATGTGGTTGCCTGGAACTGGGGGACAGGCAGTGACAACTAAGGGGCACAGGCTTTCTTTCTGAGGTAACAAGGAACCTCTAACGTAGACTGTGGTGATGGCCGGACAACCCTGAACACATTAGACACCCCCCGAACCGTACAGAGTAAATGGGTTCACTCTGCAGAATGTTACTGTAGCTTAATCGCCTGTTAGAATGAAACGGAAGGAGTAATTTAAAAGAAGGAGCAGCTCCTCACGAGCTGTGGGGCACCTGCAAACAGCCCCACGGACGTGTAACTACCTACCTGGAGGGGAAGGTCGACAGGTGAAGAAATGAACTTCCCACCTGGTATGAAATCTGTAAATCCAGACCTAACAGGCTGAACAAAGTCCACCCACGAGGAACCAAGGAAGCTAAACCAAGGCAGAGGACAAACGGCTCAAAGCCAGTAACAGAGAAACAAATTTTAAGTGGCTAGGAATTTTTAAAATTTAGAAATTAAAAATTTTTAAATAAAATGTTCTTTACAGAAAAGCAGGTCTGCAGAGAGGCATAAAGGCAGGGACGAACGCAGGGGTCTCCCCAGCAGCGATGCGTGTGAGATGGGGGGCAGGGTCTCTAAAACGCTGGGAGGAGGCTGCCGAGCTGGAGTTCTCCACCCAGGGAAGTACCTTCCCAGACGAGGACGAGGACAAGGACGAGGACGAACTGAGCTCCCTGCAGACCCAGACACCGGGAGAGCGCATCACCAGCAGCCTGCACGCCCCGGAAAGGTCACAGGCGCTCGTCCAGGCAGGAGGGACCTGGGTCTGCACTGCGGAATGACAGGGACACAAAAGCAACAAAGGGGCCGAACCTAGAGGTGACATTTTAGGGATGTGTGAGGCCTGCGCTCAAGATTTTTTAAAAAATTGCCCAGACACAGCAAGCAGCCCCCTGGCTTAACAACACCTGTCTCAGTGCTGGGTTGGTGGCCAGGAGAGGCCACAGGAGGTGGTGGCTGCAGAGAGGCTGTCACCGGCACCAGGGGGCAGCTCAGTGCAGGTGGCAGGACCAGCGAGGGGGGCTTGCTGAGTATGGCCCTCCAGCGGGACAGAGAAGGCCTGCAGGAAGAAGCGTCCCTCCAGGCCGACACACGATAGGCTGGGCCCCAGGGGACAGAGCTGGGTGGCAGGGAAGCAGAAGGGGCCACCCGTGTGGGAGTGGGTGAGATCTTCAGAGACGTCAGCAGCTGTCATCCACAAAAGAACAAGGACAGGGAGGAATGAAAGAGGTCGCAAGACAGCGCCATTCCCTGTTGGACCGTGGTACTATCACTCTCAAAGTAGCCCCAGTGGCACCCGTCCACACGCGGAGACTCCTCAGGCTCCAGCCCCCGTGTGGACGCAGGGACTCGACTCCATAAAGAGCTGTGGTTAAGCACGAGGGCCTGTGCCTGCTGCTCCGCCAGCATGGGAGCTCCTGGCTTCACATGGCAGCCCGGCCAGCGAGAGGCCGCGTGTGCAAGACACCGGACAGCCGACCGCCGCGGGGGCCCGGCCCACACCCTCACCTGGATCCACTGCTCACGGTTGATCTCCACACCGTTCGCCCGCAGCGAGGTGATGGCACGCTCGATGATCTTCTCCACCATCTGGGTGTTCCCGTTGGCCTCCTCCAGCTTGGCAGCGGTGGTCCAGATGTGCCGGTCCGTGGGGATGTTCTCTCGGGCCTTATTCAAGACCTTGCGGGCATTTTCGTAGGTCTCCAGCCTCGCCAGAGCGAGCCAGAGCTACATGGAGAGAACGGCAGGAAGCAAGGGTGTGAGAGGGCCGGCGTCGAGCCAACCTCATGGCCCACGGCGCTTCGCCGGGACTCTCTGGAAGCCCTGCAGGACCACCTAACAGAACCACCCAAACAGCCTGTGAACGCGACAGCAGCGTTGCCACCTGGTCTGGTAACTTCTGATTTATCTAATGACTCTAGTTAACGTGAAGAGGTGACATGTCCCCACCACAGGTTCAGCAGAGGACCAGGCTCATTCCCAGAGGGGACAGGTGAGCAGGACGTGGTGTTGCCCTCACAAGCTAAATGCTGACACGGGTGTTCAGCCTTGTGGAGTCCTCACACCCCAGCTGTCGATTCTGCAACACTTCGTCACCAACAATGTGTACAGGCTCTATTTATTTTTGTATAAACAAATTAAGATTAATCCCACTTGGAGAATTTCACAACACCCCTCAGGATAATTAAAGACATACTGGCTATCATGAAACCAAGACCAAAAATCACTACACAGAGTTGTGTTAAACCAGAACGTTTAAAAGTGAAGAAACCCAACCAGCAGAGAGGCAACGAGCCGACCTCATGCTGGGCTGGCAGAAAGAGAAGCGATGTCTTCTCTCTTCTTCTACCCTTTAGGTGCCATGGGCAAACTGGAGGCTGAACCAAGAGTGGCGTGGAAAGACAGTGCTGCCCAAAGAGGTCCGGGCAGTGGGCAGGGCAAGCTCCCACCAGAAGCTCAGCTGACCACAGCCAACAGCCCACGTGTCCTGGTACCTGTGTGCCAAGGTGGCAGCCTGGGACATCACACTGCCTTATCGCCCCAGGAATGCCAGCCTCAGGGAGCCCAACACCAAGATGACACACACGGCGCCCTGAGCCGGGGCTGGGCCCTGGCAGGGCAGTTGGGGACAGCCTGAGGGACTCACCTCCACGCTGGTGGGACAGCACTCCACCGCCCGGCTCAGCATGATTCTAGCATCCTCAGGCTCCTCCAGCTCAACAGCCGCCTTCCACAAGCGAACCGAGTTAGGGACATGCTCCAGGGCTGGGAAAGGTCAAAGACGCAGCCAGGTCACAAAGAGGGGAGTGCAGGTGGTAAGAGTGAACAGGGTGACAGACAGCTCCTCTGCTGCTGGCTCTCCCAGATCCAGAAGAAGCGGTGACGTCAGCCTCTGGAGAGCCTGGTTCCCATCTCCTGCTCTTGGCAGGTATTGGCCCAAGGGATACTGTGCCACCAGGGACACAGCCACCCTTCTACTGCGCTGCAGGCTTAGGCGCCACCCAGCTTTCTGGCCTCCTGGTGCCACTGGGCCAGCCCTGGCTAGAGAGGTGAACCCTGATGACCAAGGTGACACTGACTTCCCACCATGGATGTGAAGGGAGACCAGATGAGAGCCCAGAGGGTCCTCAGGCACAGTTTAGTAGGTACCCTCAAGTCCAAGAATTCAAGTCAGTGGGCAGAAGCCAGACCACGGAGGGTTTAGCCTCTTCGGGACCTTCAGAAGAGTGGGTCACCAGTCTAGGTGAAAACCTGAGCAGGGAACGCACTAGCAAGGGCACACGCAGCGGAAGAAATCCTCACCTCCAGCCAGGTGCCCTGGCACAGAAATGGGGACAGCGACCCACACGCCTGCCCCGTGCCTGTGCCCTGCTCTCCTTTCGTTATACCACACTGACTTCCCAGCTGTACCCGTTCAGGTGCCGCTGACTGGCGGGGTCAGTGACTTCACCCAGAGACAGCATGACACCCAGGACTCTGCGTCTGCTCATCCTGGGAGAGAGTAGGGACCCCTCCTCCATGGCCAAGGCCTGTTGACTGTATGGCTCCTGTCAGGCGCCCCTGGAGGCCAGCTACCAGGCTGTGTGAAGGCCACCCGGAGAAGCTGCGGCCAGTGGCAAATGAGGGACAGCCAGACTGGAAGAGCAGTCTCAACCATAAATGCCTGTGAGCAGAAAATGGGACCACAGTGACCTGATGGTGACCGGCCACTGAGGCTGCCACGCTCCATTAGCCAGAGAGGGTGGTTCCGGGGTAAACGAGTCCACTTTGACACAACTGCACCAACTGGGAGAATAACACAGTCCTGCACACCTATTGCAGTGAGCCGAGTGGACAGGAAGCAGTCAGTGGCCTGCTCCCAGGGCACCACAGGCCCACGTGTGCCCTTGCAAATGAGGACCCTGCAGCTCAGAGGTCAAGCACCACATCCAAAGCCACTCAGTCTCCTCAGGTCCCAAACTAGCATTCGAGGCTCAAGTTCTCCCCACCAAGAGCTAGGACACTGTTGCACCCAAGCGCGACCCAGAGTCTCTGACAGAGATAGCGTCACCTTAGTATTCAAAAATCAGACCTTCCAAGCGGTAGCTGCCAGGTGTTCACCAAAAGCAGCTCAGGGTGGTAGCCGGCCTTGGCCAGGCACCTGGAAACAGCAGGTTGTTTTGGGAAACACTCTAAGGAAACAGGACAGGCCCAGGACCAGGGCGCAGGGTACAGGCCAGCGGGGGACTCCATATTCTTCCCACTGATGCAGGCTCTCTGCCTCTGGGAAAGAAGAGCCAGGAGGCCCATCCACCTCCAGGGCCGGATGGCGTGGACACGACCCCTCGCACGCCGTGCAGGCCCACTGCCCTGCTCTCCTCCAGCTCTGTCTGGCGGAGACGGCAGCCATCCATCATGCTGTGGCAGGGGAATTCAGAGGCCTCCCACGTAAACACTGCTCACTGCCCAGGCTTCCATGTGTTTGTCATTAGAGAGCTCTCCTCCTGGCTGACAAGGACAAGTGGTCGGTTTTCTACAAACCGAGGAGGCGCTAATGCTCTGCTCCTGGTCCATTCCAAAGAGACCGCTGAGCATCTCCAGGACAGCGGGGCTGCGATCAGGAACGCAGAGCCCGCAAAGGAGACAGGGCTGGGGTCACACGCCCAGCAGCCCAGCCGGACAGGCCTGTCACGAGCCAGCCCCACCGGACCCCCGGGCGAGCCCCCGCACCACGAGGAACACGGGGGCGCCCCCTGCTGGGCTCCCGGGAGGCTCACCTTTCCGGAGAACTCGCTTCTTGGCCCGGATGTCCGTTTCCAGCTCTGCCGCCCTGATGTAAATCCTGACAGACTGTGGGAGGTGACGGACAGCCTGGGCCACCACGGCCTTGGCCGTGTCCCCAGGCTGCAACCTGGCTGCTTCAAGCCAGACGTCTTCACTCTGTGCGCCAACGAGAAGCATGTTAAGTGCACCTGCAGGCTGGGAGCCGTGAGGGTGTGGCGTGCACCCTGGATGGGTACACACATGCCTGGGCACAGGAGGGGCTGGCTCCAGACCCAACAGGCCCCCAGGGTTTACAAGCCAACATCGATTTGGCCTCACACAGGGCTGCCCCCAGCCCCTTGTCGCGCCAGCACCTGGGACTGTGGATGCAGCACAAACAGAAGTGTCGTGGGGGACAGGCAATGACTGACAAACGAGCACAGCTTGCCCTGCAGGGCAGGAAGTCCACCTACAGACAAGGTGACAGATAGCAGGTGGCCAAGTGCCTGCTGGAGTGCTTATCTATGCCTCCTGCCCTGGGGTAATTCTGCACGGGGCATCTCCACTGTCAAAGGCATCCCAGTCTGCACAGTAAGGGTCTGGTCACTTACAGGGCCTCATTGCACTTTGTAAAGCTTGTGTAATCATTCCACCTCCAAAAAACATGTTGGAATATTCTAAGAATGAACATTAGACTTCAGGGCTTTTACGTCGGGTCGGGTGAGAAGGCCGAGCACTTCAACTGTTTCAAGTTAAGACTATCCTGCCTCTACACTGATAGTGGCCAGGCCCCAACTCCAAGGGGAGGGAGGGGAACAGGAGAGCCCTTCCCACTTCCCACCTGGTCCCGCCTGCCCCACTGGTGTCTGCCGTCTCAATACCAAAGGCAGACAGTGTCACTCTAACTCAAGTTTACCCCCTAGATGTTCTGCATGGTATAGACACTGAGGGTCCCTTCAGGGCTGGCCTCTGCAGCCTTCCAGGAAAATGCCCCCCGGCGTGCCTTACCTTGGGACACATCTCAGTCCCCTTCATGATGAGGTTACGAGCCACTTGCAGCTTCCCAGTGACCTCCTCCAGGCGGGCTGATGCAATCCAGGCTGGGGGGTGATGTGGGTTCGTCTCCCGAACAGACTTGAGGAGGAGTCGTGCCTTTTTGATATCGCTACAGGGATGAGACAGCACATAGGATCAAGCCACCCACACTGCCAGGGGCACGCCCAAGCCCAAAAAGAAGGCACCACCACACAGACACGTCAGACACACGTACAAATCGTCACATCCCAAGAGAGCCGAGCGACTCAAAGCCCTAGTCAGCATGGCTCCAGGCTGCATGGCATCCATGCAAACGGGCGCTGAGCGCGGAGTTCACGGTCAGACACGTGGGATATGACCAGCAAACGGTTTTCTGGCTCAGCATGCACACAGACTGGGAACATTATTTCTAACACATTTATTGTCCGCAGTGAATGAACAGATGTATCTTAAAGGAAAATTAAACTGCTCCAGTCGGTAGTCCTCGGAATACCTACATCCTATTTCAGCTGCATATTCTTCAAAGAAAACCCAAAACATTCTAGGCCACCTGAGTTCCATCCCCACCCACCCGCTCCACAGAGCACTCACTTGATGTCCCCTCCATGGGTCGGGATCATGGAATTTAAGTCTGTCAGGTAACCTTTGGGGTCGACCACCGTTTGCCCACTCACTGAGTCAGACACCTGCAAGACAGGCCAAGCCAAAACAGTCAGGTGGGGTCAGGACACCTGCAGCACAGGGCTCAGAGGATCCCAGGAGCCCCTTCCCACAGTGGCTACCAGTGGATATGGAAACTTCAAGAGACAAAACAATCTTCACTGAAGCAGTTTGGAATGATAATAAACACATTTCATCTATACAGAGCAAAGGTGTATATAAAAAATTGAAAGCATGAAAGTCCCAGTGAAAAGTGAACATAAGAAAGGTCTACTTAAGAACAAGTGAAACCCAGAAATCATGAAGTAAAAGACTGACTGTTTCAACTCATTATTTTTACATTTGCATATAACACTTCATTATACAATTCTCTCTAGTTTTAAGTCTTAAAATTATGACGAAAAACAACAAAACAGAGTAAAACAGGGGCAAAGGGTCCTAGCTAATGCTACAAGACAAGGAAAGGAAGGCATATGGATCAAGAAATAAGAAATAAAACTCTGTTCACAGACAACTTGACAGTCTATGTGGGAAGTCCGAAAGAATCAGAACAAACAAAACAAAATAATCTCAGAAGTAATCAGCAACTGCAGCACAGCTGTAGGACACAAGATAATATACAAAGTCAACTGACTTCCTATACAGCATCAACAAACAAATGGACTCTTAAGTTAAAAACACGCTATCACCCATGTTAGTACCCTGAAGTGTGAAATACTAACATGTGTGCAACCTGTGAGATCGGTGCAAGGAAAACTACAAACTGATGAACAAAGTCGAAGGAGAACTAAATGAACGGAGAGACCCCCCCACGTCCGTGGACACAAAGCATCAGTACTGTCAAGGCATCAGTTCTTCCGAACTAAATCTGTACATTCAAGGCAATGCAATCCGAACCCCCCAAATCGAACCCCAGCCCACCGTTTTGTGGAGATGGACAAACGGATGCTGAGGTTCACAAGGACAGGAGGCAGAAGACCCAGAACAGCCCACACAGGACTGACACCACTTGACTTTCAGACTCACTGTAAAGCTGCAGGAAGCGAGACCAGGGAGTGGGGTGGGATGGGGTGGAAGGACAGACAGACCGTCAAATTAATGACAGACTGTAACCTGGACAAGAATCGCGAGCCTGTTGGAGGAGCTCACAAAGGCGAGGACCTGCAGGAAGCGTTCTGTGACACCAGGCTCACCTGGCTCAGCCGCATGTCCATCAGAGTGTTCCTCGCCTGGCCGATCTTCCTCATGTCCAGCTCACCCGTGCCAGGTGTCATCAACCCAGGTGTCATTCCACCCGGGTATGGAGTGTTCAGTCCCCCCGGGTAGGGCGTGTTCAGACCTCCAAATTGCTGGGGGGAGAAGGGAAGCTGCTGACTCACTGCGCCGGGGGAGGACCATCAGCAGGGGCAGGGCAGCGGCAGGGGCAGGACAGCACCAGTGGCAGGGGCAGCAGCACGGGCCCAGCGCCCGCCCCCACCCCGCCGCCTGTCTGCCTACTCACGGTCTGTCGGGGGTCCACTGAGGTGTGGCTCTCCCCACTCTGCAGGTGCTTGGCAAAGAAGCTGTCGGGGACAGGGGTCAGCTTCTCATAGCGTGGGCTCCGCTGCCGCTTGTTCCTGGCATCGCCAACCTCAGGGATGCTCAGCCACTCCTCCTCTGTGACTTCCGCCAGCTTCCTCTGGGAATACCGGCCCCGGGAACGTCAACGCTCCACAGAATTACACACAGGAACAGCAACACGCCCCCTGGCCCCTAGCCCCCAAGTCATCATGCTCAGAGAGCTGTCAGCAGAAACAGTGAACTTCTTGTCTAGGAAGGTGCGCGTGCCCCTCTGCTCTACTTCACCCCAGAGGAAACTGGTCTGCTACAGCCCAGAGGACAGCCAGAGTGACGCTCACAACAGGCGCCTCTGTCCCACCTTTCTGGAGGGGGTAGGGAACGGCTTCTGCACACACACCCTGGGACTAAACACATGAAAGCAGGGACCTCCCGACCAGAGAATTCGGTAAGGAGCAAAGCCAGCAGTGTCCCCCGGCCGAGCCCAGCACAGTTCACCCGCCCCCGCCCCGGGCAGGTCAAGTGCACCACAAACAGCACCCACGCCCCTGCTTACTTTGAGATCTGAGAACTGCTGCTGGATTTTGGGGCGTTCCATTCGGTACTTCTCAATCTCTTCTTTCTCCCTCTGCTCCCTACAAGTAAACGTGGGCGTGCATCGGAAACAGAGTCACCTTATCACACTTTTTTTTTGGTTGGTTCCTGGCCGGGAATCGAACCCAAGCCATGGCGCTGGGAGCACTGAAGCCCAGCCGCTGCACCACCACAGACCCCCCCCCCCTTCTTCTTAATTAAAACACCAAAAAGAGGAATTCTACACACTCGATCGCTCAATCAAATCTGTTTTAAGGTAACACTGGACGTGCTCACAAACAGTATTATCAATAACTCCATTACCCACCAAATGAAACACGCGTACGTCCGCTAAAATAAAAACAAGCTGACTTACTCTGATATAAACACTTGCACTTGAACACAACTGTATTTGCTGCCCCAAAAAAGTTCTATAAAATTCCAAAGGTAGCGTCACACCATGAATACCAGCTGCCCATGCCACTCTGACCTGCCTTCCCTCTCTCCCAGGCTAACGAGCAGCACGTCCGCCGCCACCTTCACTGCTCCGTGTGCCAGAACCAACAGCGTGCATCACGCCCATGTAACTGGGCTTCAGGGACCAAAAGTTACTGGGTTACTGGACCTGGGCCAGACACTCGCAAGAAATCTGCAGGTTATGTCTGAACACAAAGACACGGGAAATGTGAACCAAGGAGTTAATACTTGCTAACACGGAAATCCACATTTTCCTCCGTAAGGTGAGAGGAAAACCTCCGGAGGTAGAAATTTGAATGAACAGGACAAAGGATGTCCTTAGAAAAGGTAACACCTCTCCACAAGCTGCAGTCAGAGCTGGAGTCGGTCCCCATGGCCCACGAGGCAAAGCAGCACACAGAGACGTACCTATCAGGTTTCCTGGGCAAAGATGGCCTCAATCAGGCCTCCGAGCCAACGTTACTCTGCAGGAATACTGAGAGCAGAATAAGTCTCCATGTCTTCTACAAAATGACTGATCTCTTCAAAAAGCCAAACTCACAAAAAGGCTAGAAAGGTAGAGGGAGGGGGAGACATAGGACCATGACGTGGGGACCGACTCTGGTGTATCTGGTTTGGGAAAAAAGCTCCACAGCGTTCTGGTAACAAGCAGGGAAGAGGACGAGGACTGGCCATCAAGTAACAAAAAATCGGGGTTTGTGTGGCTCAATGTGACAAAGGTGCCTCATCCACATGGCCAACCGACTGTCAGTGTCAAGCGTGAACTGACCCTGACAGGACCCAGCAGAGATGACCTATGGAGTTGGGAGAGCAGAGGTGCAAACAGGGAGCAGAGCTGAGACCACAGCAGGGCACGCCGTCTGCCACGGCTCGGCTCTTCCTCTTTGACGAACTGCACAGTTTTCACAACGAAGCTTTGAAAAGCCGACCGCTTTTCCAAAACCCCTTAATACGACAACCTTCTATTTGTATCCATGGCATTTCATGTTTTTAATGAACAAATTCCCGAAGACTGGAATCAAACCGTCTTTAACGTACAAAACCGTGACACAGATTTAATAACGTCACACACACAGATTTAATAACGAGCTTTAAAACTCCCCTGATGTTTCACGCTTCCAAAATGACCTTGAAAACATTATAAACTCTACATATGTCGTGAGAAGTTACAAAATTGCAAGTAGAATAAGCAACAGCAGGAGGAAAGTTAGCCAAAACGTTAACTGTCACTAGCACCTTCAGTTAACTTACAAATTACTTAACGTACATGAATCAACATCACAGGGTCAAAGACGGTGACCCTGACATGTAGTCAGAATACTCCCCCAAATTCTGTCAGTTTCTAGAAAGCCAGACATGGAGCTCTTAAGCTCTCCACTGCAGTGCCCAGGCCCTAAGGGTTCACCCAACAGCCCAGGGTTCACCCGAGTCCTGCCACCACAGACCAAGGCTGGGGGCCTCGAAGCTGAGTGGACACGTGCACTATTCTGGCAGCTCTTCTCCAAGTCTGAAATAAGTGCAAACGAAGCTGCTGTTGAAAGGCAGACAAAGACAGTGAAGGGCAGTAACTCCTTTTACCTTCTCTCTTTCCTTCTCTCGTCCATCCTTTTATCCAGAGCTGCATAAATAGCGTCCGCCTCCTCGTCATCCTTCTCGTAGGGCCCACTTGAAAAGAGGCTCCCGGCGTAGCCATTGAACTGAGAACCAGACAACACACCCGGAGGGTCAGCATCCCTCTGACGTGACCCCCACCGCAGACACAGAGACGCTTCCAGCCTCAGAGTGATTGCTACGCAGTATTTTTCGGTCAGATGGACCCAGATTGAGGGGGGCCAACAAGGCTGATTGTTGCTCCTCACAAGCGTCAAGGGCACGAAAGATGGAGGAACTGCCCCAACCGGAGGAGACTGGAGACACAACTGAATGCAACAATGGAGCCTGGATGGGTCCTGGACCAGCAACAGGGTGCCGTGGAAAAACCGGTGGGGTTCACTCAGTATCTACAGACTGGGGAAGGGTGTTGTGTCAATGGGGACTTCCTCTTTCAGTGACTGCACTAAGGTCACCGTGTAAAGCGGGGAGGAGCTTATGAAGGGTATACAGAAATTCTCCCAGGAATTTTTGCAAGGTCGCAATAAAGTTAAAGTTGCTTCAGAATTAAATGTTTAAAATGTTTTCCTGAGAAAAAGTGCCAACTGCTAGGGACACTTCCGAAGAAACTCCAACTGACCAAACCCCAATTATCTAAGAGGGGGAGCACTAAAGCCAAAGGAAGCGAGTGTCACCGACTCCGTTTGAAACCTCCCGGCCAGGACAAAGCACCAACGGTTCTCAGCTGGACAGGAAATAAAGTGCACGCTTCCCCGTGCCTCTCCTGCACCCCCTAACAGCAGAAGCAGAAAAGGGGCACGCCAAGCCAAGCCCTCATCACAGACGCCAACAGCACGTCCTGGGAAGCTGGGGGGCCCTCTGGACACTGGCCGGGGAGCCAACGCGTCACCTCGTCGTAGTTGGTGTCGTTCAGATCCTCATCGTCGTCATCTGCAGCCTGGCTTTTCTTCATCTGGTCCCCCACGGTCCTCTTGCCCGGAGGCGCATGCCGGTCATCCACGGGGTCATTCGCATCCCGGGCAGGCCCAATGTCTGAGCGGGTGGTGAAGCCAGTGGCGCTGCAGGGGATCCCGAGACGTCCATTGATCTGGGTGCCCTTGTTCCGGAGGGCTTCCCTGCACCACTGTCACCTGGTAACACCTCTGGGAAACCTCCAGAGATGCTGGTGGCAGTGAGCTTCGCATGGCTGTGCTCGGAAACCTTCCCAGTCTTCTCTCTGCAGGCGGGAGACCTCCCACCCACCCTGGGGGGGCGGGTTCACAAGGCCATCGTGTGCTCCCACATTCTCCCTGAGACACTTGCCAGGACATCAGGCCTCCCCCCGCAAACGCATCCAATCAGGCCCGCAGACCCAGCCTGACTCGTCAGAGCTCCTCTTCCGTGCCCGCCCGGCACCTGCTCTCAGGTGTCACTGCTCCGGTCCGCCCCGTCGGGGGACGGTCGTGCCCGAGCTCCGGCCGGCCCCCCGCGCCTTCCCCCGGGCCCGCCAGCTCCCCCCGGGCCCCGGGCCCCACGTCGCCCGCTCCCACCCCTCCGGCGCGGCCCGCTCCTCGGCTCACCCTCGGCCCAGCCCTGGCACGTAGCCGAGCGGCGCCGGCATGCCCAGGAACGGCTTCTTCTTCTTGTTCATGGCGCCGGCAACGACGAGGGCCGCGAAGGGAAGGCACGGACCCGAAGGCGGAGGCGACTTCCCACAGACGTCCGCGGCGGCGCTGCAGGAATAGGTCGCGCGACCCGCGTCACCCGCGCCCCGGAAGCACAGCGCGCGGCCCGCGCGAAGCCCCGCCCGGCCCCGTGACCCGTGGCGGAAGTTCCGGAGAGGCGGCTGCGGTGACTTCCGGCCGCGGCTGAGGGCGGGGCGACGCGGCGGGCCCGTGCCTGAGAGCGCCTCCTGGCGGCGAGGCGGGCGGGCGGCAGCCCCGCCGGAGGTCGGGGGGCGGTACCGTCCTGGACAGACCCCGCGGCACCTCGAGCCTGAGCCTGGGCTTCCCCGCTGACGGCGTGTTCTCCGTGCATTTCCAAGGAGATGCACCCAGGGGTCCCTTCCCTCCCTGAACCAGCCCAGCCGCCCGCCCTGCCCTTCAGAGTCGCCCTGGCCCCCGGGCAGAGGCCTTCACGCGTCCGAGCGGAGCTGCACCCCTGTCCTGTGGTGCAAAGCTTGTGCGGGTGCCTGGGTCACGACTGCGGGCGCATCTGTCTGCGCGCGCTCCTGTGCGTAGACCGCCGCCCTGAGGTCCCGGCGCTCAGATTCCTGGGCCCCACTTCGGGTCCCTGTTCAGGCCCCGCCCACATTGCCGAAAACACCCTGCACCTTCCAGCGAGGACCCCAGCCCACCCCTAAGGGCTAACTGATGAAAATAAATAAATGCAGCACGTTTGTCGGGACAAAGTCGGCATGTGGGTGTGGGCGATCCCAACACACATCTCGACTTGCCCACACCAGCTGCTCTCCCGGGGGCCCTGCAGCAAACACGTCGCTCCGGCCTGGTGCAGCCTCCTCGTCCCCGGCCACGCCCGTCTGGTGCCCCGTCTCGGGCACGGAGTCCGAGGGAAAGGGAGAGACGCTGGCTGCCTCCTGGAGTCCCCAGCGTGATGGGGGACGACAGAGTCAAACCGACTTCTCTGGGGAGGCAAGCGCCCAAGTGAGGGAGAGACCGCTGAGAGGTCTGCAGAACGCGTGAAGCAGAGGCGAAGTAACCCGATGGGGCAGACGGAGGGGGAGTGGTCGCAAGGGGTGGGTGTGGCCCTTCGCCGGCCCCCCGGGGGACAGAGGGTCCCGGGGGCGGGCAGGATGACCCCCACCACACACAGACAGACACGCAGGGCACGAACGTGTCCTTAGGTGCCCAGTCACTCGTCCTTGGAGCCATGCCCAGGTGCGCACGGACGCCCCTCGCCCCAGCTGCCACCGTCCGCACACGCGGACCCGCGCGCCGCCGCCACACCTCTGAGCTCCCGGAGCGCGCCCAGCACCGAGGGCTCAGCGGCAGGTGCCGCGTCGCGCAGACTCGCCGGGCGCGGGGACCGGCTCCGGCGCGGGGCCGGCTGGGGCGGGGCGGTGGCGCGCGTTCCCCGCCGGCCACACGGGCCGCCCTGCGCCCGGCAAGGGGCGTGTGCGCGGGCCCCATGTTCACGGAGCTGAGGACCAAGCTAAGCCCCCCGCGAGGCCGCGCCGGGGCTGTGCGCGCCGGCTTCGGGGAGCGCCGGGATGTGGACGGTGAGCGGGGCTGGACCCGGCGCGAGGATAGCGCGGGCTGGGGGCTTGGGAACCGCGAGGGACGAGGGCGGGACCTGGCGGACTTGGGCGGCGGCGGGCGGAGGAGGGGGCGCGTCCTGGCCGAGCGGGGTCCCTGGTGCCTTTGTCCGGCGCTGGGGGAAATGCCGGGGGCGGGGGCGGCCTCAGGCCTTGGGGATCAGCGCACCGTGGCTTGGGGGAGGTGACCGGCCAGGGCTTCTGTCCCCAGGCTGGCACCACCGTGCAGTCACCGTGTTTTGTTTTGTTTTTTGTTTGGTTTTTTTTCCGCGCGGAGAACACCCTCCCTGCCCTTGTGTTGGAGCCCAGAGGGGCCGAGGCCACAGCCGGGCTCCTGCGCGCCCCCGCCCCATTTTGTACTGGAATTAATGACGTTGGGGCTGAGAGGGAGGGCAGGACGGACGTACCAACGGAGACCCCTCCCCGAGTGCGGGCAGGAAACGGGAGGGACCTGTCGGGCGGGACAGGTGCGGCGCCTGGCGGAGGCGTCCGACTGGTTTGCCCAGGCCCGCCCCCCCACCCCCGCAGGCGAGGTCGTGCGACCCAGGCAGGGCCTGTCCCCTGAACGGTCTCGGCTTTGATTCCCACGGTCCTAGAAGCCACCTCAAGGCGGCGGCCACACTCTCCTCTGACCCTAGACCTCAAATAGAGTCACCTGGGGTCATCTGAAAGCGGAAAGTTGCGAGGAGGGCGTGGAGGGGGTGGACTTGCTAACTCGGAGGATTTTCATGGGGTGGGAGGAGGGGAGCAGGATGTGGGTTCCCGCCGCCACTGAGACCCGGGCATGTGGCCGCTGTTGCCTTGCGGGGCTGTGTCCGTGGGAGGCAGGGTCTCACCCTGACCTGGAACCCGGATCCTGCCTGCTGAGTCAGGGCCTGGATGCCATAACCACGGGGGGGCGCCTGGGCCCGGCCTCCCATCTCCCCGCGTCCCATCTCTCCCCAGGGCTCTGTGGACTTCGGTCCATCTGTTCTCCCATTCACAGTGCTTCTGGGCATGGTCTTGGGAAGGGCCTGTCCACGGCCTGCTTCTCCCCAACCCTTGTCAGCGACCAGCCCCAGAAGTGACAGTAAAATTGAAATGCGGGGAGGGTAATGAAGCCCGTGTGGGGAGAGAGCGAGCTGGAGGTGCCACTGTGGGGCCCCTGCCTGTGCACCTGTGCCCAGCAGCCCATGGTGGCTGGAGAGCTGCGTGCATGCACAGGAGCCACCCCGGGTCAGCGACCCTGTGGGAGGTTGGGGAGCAGGAACCCCAGTGATGGCTCACCCGGAGTTCAGGCTTCTTGTCCATGAGTTACAGTCAGTGAGCACGGCTGGGCAGGGCCAAGCCTCCAACTCCAGGTACGGCCACAGGGAGCACGGTCCAGGACCGGCGGTGCGCCCAGGGCATCTCCCCACCATACGTGGCCTCCCAGGACACCACACCAATGTCTCCTCATTGGCAGGCCCTTTCGGTGCCCCCTGCTTTGGTGTGGCATGTGCCAGCCCGGGGCAAGCTTGGGGCCAGGCTGTCCCCCAGGAGAGCCCTGCTCCTGCCCTCGTAGGCGCCGTGGTGGGCAGGCTCTGTCTCTGACCTCCCAGAGCATGTGCTGTGGGCACAGGGGGGAAGGGCGTCCAGGTCTTCATCTTTAGGCTGGTGGGGGTGGGGGTGGGGGGTCCTCGGGACAGCTCTCCAGGCTTCCCTCTGCCTTTGGGAAAGTGGCTCCTTCCTCACGGAGGTGGGGGGCAGGGGACGGGGTGATGGGCTGAGCAGGGAGAAGAGCCCCCGGCCTTGCCACCCCACCCCCACCCCCAACACTGCCACCCTGACCAGGCGCCCCTCCTCCGCAGCCACTGCCCACTTCAGCTTCTGCCGGACGCTCCTGGAGCACACCGTGTCAGCCGAGAGCATCCCTTACCACCTGCCTCGGACGCCAGGCACCAGCCTCACCTGGCATGACTCGCGCAGCCAGAGGGCCGTGGGCGGCCGGCCAGTCAAGCTCCTGCAGCAGCCTGGCACGGAGGCCCCCCAGGTACCCACCCAGCAGACCCGCCTCGGCCCCCGCCCTCCCCTCCCCATCATCCACCTGCTCCTCCTCTCCTCTTCAGGGCCGGCTGTACTCTGACCACTGTGGCCTGTACCACACGAGCCCCTCGCTGGGTGGCCTGACGAGACCCGTGGTCCTGTGGAGCCAGCAGGACGTCTGCAAGTGGCTCAAGAAGCACTGTCCCCACAACTACCTCGTCTATGTGGAGGCCTTCTCCCAGCACGCCATCACCGGTGCTGTGGGGCTGGGGGCTGCGGGGCTGGGGGCTGCAGGGCTGGGGGCACAGGGACCCCAGGAGAGCCTGTCCTTTCTTTTCTAGCTACCCCCCATCCCCGGCCGTTTCCTCCAGAGTCAGCCTCTCCTTCCGGCCTTCGTCCCTGCAGAATCTGCCATTGTGTCTCCCAGCCCGTTTTCATCCGGCTTCTCTCTCCCTGTCTCTACACGTCCCTGTCTCCCTCACCCCATTTCCTCTTTCTCTCTGACCCTGAGTCTCTCCCTCTCGGAGTCTCTCCTCTCTCTGGGCCCCCTCCCCCGTCTCTCTGCCTTGGCTCCAGGCGCCCACCGGAAGTTGACCTCGGCCCCGCCCTGTCCCCCCCTCCCCACAGGCCGGGCGCTGCTGCGGCTGAACGCGGAGAAGCTGCAGCGCATGGGGCTGGCGCAGGAGGCGCAGCGGCAGGAGGTGCTGCAGCAGGTGCTGCGCCTGCAGGTGCGCGAGGAGGGGCGGAGTCTGCAGTTGCTCAGCCAAGGTCAGTGGGCGGAGCCAGGAGTGCCGAGGAGGCTGGGGGCGGGGCGGGGCTAGGGGCCCTGCGTGCGGGGTGGGTGGCTGGACCTTGTTGTGGGACCCCAGTAGGGGCCATCCCGCACGCGTAGCAGAGGGGACGATGCCAGAGACCCCCACTCCTGCTCACCCCATCCACCCATAGCTTCCTTCGGAAACATGTCCTAGTTGCTGCCTGAGGCTTGAACCCCAGACCCCAGCACTGTGACCAGAGCCTGTGGCAAAGATGAGGCAGAGCTGGCCATGCAGACCCTCTTGGACCCTGCAGGCATTCCTGGGGCCGATCCCGGCCCAATGGACAGGTGGGACCAAGACTGCCACCTCCAGCCACCTGCAGTTGTGCACTCCAGGCTATGGCTGGGGTTGGGTGGGTGGGAGCCCTCCTCCCAGGACCTGAACGGGGGCCCACCCCAGGTGCTGCTGGCAGCATGTGGGACAGCCACCTGGGCCCTGAGTGGGGTCTGGAGGTTCCCCAGACTCCCAGGGGGTGTTTATTTATGTGCTCTTCACCCACACTGAGGTCCATCCCCCATTGCCGCTGAGTCACATGTCCTCTGGGCCTCCTGCCTTCTCCCGGGGCAAGAGGTCCATCTGTCCACCCACTTGTCCAGCTCAATATCCCCCTCCAGCACCTAGAGGACGGCCCACAGAGGTGGGATAAAGTGCCGAGGCTCCCTGGCCCCTGCCCCTGCCCAAGTTCAGTGGACCCAGCCCACTGCCCGGATGGTGGTCATCAGTGTCTGCCCGGCCGGGCACCCTGCCCGGTGCCATCACCCATTTCTGAAACCCTCCCCATGCCAATCTATTCATGGGAACGAGGTGAGGCAGGTCCGGGATTGCCCAAGTGCCCGAGACCTAATGTGGCATGAGGACACCCAGCACTGGGCTCAGTGGTATCCTGGCCTGAGGTTTGGGAACGGTCCCCTCCTGAGTCATGGAGACCACTCTGGAGGCACAGGGATGGGCGAGTATTCCCAGGAAAACCCGGCTCACACGACAGACTGTCCAAACGGCTGTGTGCCCCAAGCCCGCCCACCGGAGACCAGCAGGCCTGAGTGACCACTCCGTGGACCTGAGGGCCTGAGGGTTGGGGCTGGTGCTGCCCAGCAGAGGGACAGTGAGGGCTGTCCTGCCGCCTCCTCCCTCTTGCTTCTCTGCCCTCCCACTCCCCTGGGGGGCTCTGAAAACCTCAGGGACAGACGAGGCTGAGCCCCCAGCCTCCTCTCTGTATCCCAAACTGGCTTTGGGACAGGAGGTTGGTCAGTGCAGGTCCCAGGTGGCATTGGGACAACGGGCTTGGTGCCCACCCCCCCACCCCCCCGTCCCGTGTGCCCCCCCCAGGAAGTCCCTTATCCTGTCTGGCTGCTCTGAATGTCCCCACCCACTTGTGCCATTACGATGTTGTCGTTTCCAGGGGTCCCTTCCCATCTCTGCCCGCTTCTCCTTTCTTTGTCTTGCCCCCCTACCCCCCACTCCCACACTCCTGTCCTGTCTTCCTTGTTTTGCGTCCATATTTTTTATATTCTGAAAAGCCCAGAAATAAACCTGGCTCTCAAGTGCCCCGGTGTGGTGTCAGGCTCCAACGACTGGCGTATGGGGGTGGGCACAGCCCCGGGCAGCCCTGCCTCTGGGAAGAGGGGGCTCCGGCCCCAGCTGCCTCCCGCCAGGGTCACCAGGGGGTGCATCCTGGTAGGGGGCCTGTTTACCTCAAGAGGTGGGGGTGAGGGGGACCAGAGGCAGAGGCTGGAACTGTGGGCTCGGTCCCGTGGACTGCACCCAGATGCACACAGGTGGGACAGGTCCATGGGCCACCATAATGACAACGGCACCCAGGAGGCTTGACACGGCAGAAATGGTTCTCTCACAGCTGGGCCCCCTCCTTCAGGGGCTCCGGGGAGACCTCGCCTGCCTTTCCCTGCTCTGGTGGCTGCCTGGGCATGCCTGGGCTCACAGACACATCACTGCACCATGGACTACATGGACACATCACCTTTGGTCTGTCTCAAGTCTCCCTCTTACAAGGATACTTGTCACTGCATCGAGGACCACCCAGATAACCCGGGATGATCACCTCATCTCAAGATCCTCAACATTATCACATCTGCAAAGACCCTTTTTCCAAATAACTTCCATTCACAGGTTCCAGGGATTTGATGTGGCTGTCTTCTGGGGATCCCTCTTCAGCCCCCCGCCACAGGGCAATGCCCTGACGTGAGAAACGCACAGGTGATACATAGCACAGACACATGTACCCAGCAGCAGCCAGACACGCAAATAGTAACACCGAGGTATAAACCAACCACTGCAGTTTGGGCACACAGACACAATAACACCAGCTGCCAGACCTACACCACACCCCAACACAGCATCTCAGACGTGCAACGACGGCCTAACATACAGAAACACACGGGGCCTGCCACACCCCATGTATTACACAAACACACATGACACTGCATGACACCATGACCCCCAGACATGCTGTAGCCTGAATGCACAGCTGCTAGATCCTGACATGCACCCATGCCCTGTGTCCACTTACTTGAGTACTACCATACAGACAGGCATCTTCTCACCTGGTCCAGAACACAGACACACCCTGACACTGTGACATCCAAACAGGATGCCACCTGCCATGCATGGTCATTCAGACACACCCACCGGCACTGACACGTCACATCCATTAGGACTTGCACGGAATGCTGACAAAATTGGATGCACCTCAGGGCAGACATGCTGACCCCTCCTGAAATCCTGCTGCATCTGTCCCCAGGGCAGGCATAGTCAACGCGGGAGGGACATTCCTTCTCCCTCCTGGGGTCACACAGGCCTCTCTCTGCCAGGAGCCCAAGGGAAGGACTAACTGACCCCTCCCCAGAGGGCGCCCACCTTGCCCGTGTGAGTACTCTGTGCCGGCCTTTGCAGAAGCAGATCCCGAGGTCCCTGGGAGAAGACGCAGACCCCAGACCTGCCTCCTCTTCTGTGCCCTGCCCTCAAGCAGGGCGGCCCTGCCTGCCCCAAGGTGGACAGAGAGGGTGCAGTGGGGGCGGTGGGAAGGGCCCCAGGGGAGTAGGTCCACCATGTAGCTCCCTTTCCCCACTGACACCACTTCATTCACTTCCGGGTCCTGGTGGGGGTGGTGCCCATCACCCCTGATCCGGTGATACCAGAGTCCCCTCAACAGGCCTGGGGCGCAGAGGAGCAAGGCACACTGGCCACTGGTCTAGGAACACCTCCCCCGGGAGAGCAGAAAGAGGCTGGTCCAATGGTCTGTGACGCCCATCTGTTGAGGGTGGCCACAGGCTGAGGTGGTCACAAGGCTAGCTGGACGAGCTCTGCAGGCCCAAGTCCCCCAGTGGCCAGGGGTTCAGGGTCAGGGAGGGCGGTGCTGCACTTTCCCAAGGCCCGGACATAGCCGGGTCTGGCGGCTTCAAGCCCAGAGCCCTGGGCTTGGGGCAGTACCCTGCGTGCCTACGGTGCCTCAGTTTACCCCACTGCCTGTAAAAGGCCTCCCGCCCTGTGGGCCATGAAACGGGTCAGTTTGCACCGGAGGCCTCGCGGATGAACGCGATGGACCCGAGGGTCCCACGAGCTGGCCAGCCCGACGGGCCCCCTCCTCCCCGACCCATCCCTCCCCGTCGCGGAGCGGCTGCAGGAATACCGCGAGAGTTCGCCCCCTCCCCCCCACAGTAAAACTGTCAAAGGTGGGAGGGGCGGGAGCGCGCATGTGCGCAGCGCGGCGCGCAGCCTGCGCCGCCCGGACCCCGCGCCCCGCGTCCCTGTCCGGCCCCGGCCGGGCCCCGGCCCCCGCCCCGCCTCCGTCCCGCTGGGCGCCGCAGGTAAGCGCCGCGCCCCCGGCCCCGACCCCGGAGCCGCCCCCGCGCCGGCCGCGCCCCCGACCCTGACCCCGCGCACAGGTCGGAGGGGCCGCGCCCGAGCCCCCGCCCGCCGGCCCCCGCCGCGCCCGGACCCCCCGCGCCGCGCCCCGCGCCCCGCGCCGGCGCCGCGTTCCTGCCTCCTCCTTCTCCAGAAAAAGTCGCCATTTTGGTTCACTGCCTTCGCCCCCCCCACCCCCCAACTCAGGCGCCGGCGATCGGCCCTTCCGGGGCCGGGCCAGGCCGCACCCCGGCCGCAGGTGACAGGTGGGTGGCGAGGCCAGCCTCCAGGTGTGCATCCCCTGGCTGGCTTCCTCTGCGCGCCCGGGCCTGAGCCGGGGTCCAGGGCCCTGCGGCCTTGGCCGTGGTCCCACTGCCAGCGTCGCCTGCGGTCAGCGTGGGGTGCCCCGATCTCCGTGAGGGTCCCACCTCTTGATCCCCGCTGGGGCCCTCCGGAAGGACAGAAGCCCTTTCTCCTGGTGCGGGAGTCACAGGCCCTGGACGGAAGGAGGGTCTCTGCCTCCCAGGCCAGCCTTGGCCCCAGGCCCCCGACTCTGAATTCTCCACCCCAGCTGGAGAAAGGCTGGGAGAGGGGGGGATCCCAGCAGGCACCCCACTCCAGGACACTGGGGTCGCTGAGGTTGGCAAGTCCCTTCTGGAAGCTGCAGCGTGAGGACTTCCTGAGAACTTTGTTCAGAACTAGCCAGACCCATACGCCCCCCTGCAGGCCCGGATATGGGTACCCTGTGAGCCATGGGAAGTGACCGTGCTGACCTTTGACCTCATCCTGCTCAGCTGGCTTCTGTCCCTTCTTGGGCACGGCAGCCCCTCCCCATCCTCTCTGATTTACATGAAGTTCGTTAGAAACTCCCAGTGGAGGATCACCTGCTCGCAGAGTCCCCCTTTTTGTGGCCTTGGGTGTCCCTGCCACCTCGAGGGCCCAGCAGGACAGAGGCCTGAGCCCCTGCAGCTCCCAGGCCTGTGCAGGTCCAGCCGCAGGGAGTGGGGTGTGCCCTGTGGCCGGTGGGCAATGGCCGGTGGTCTCAGGCGTGGTGCTGGTGGGCCTGTAGGTGTGGGGACAGAGAGGCTCTAGAGGACGGAGGCGGCCAGCCGGGTAGAGGGCGGCCAAGAGGCACAGCATGAAGGGGTGGAGGGGGCCCAGCAGGAACAATGTGACAAAAGAGGCAGGAGGCTCTGCTGACACGGGGACAGAACCAGGGGCCACAGGTTCCACAGTCCGTGGTCTGTTCCCTACTCCTGGGGGGCTTGGGGGGGGGCGCGCATGCTGCTGGGGAGAAGGCCCAGGGCCTCAGCACCTACACCTGCTGTCTTCCATCTATGCTCTGGGGACGAGGACCCGGGGGTACCCACCTGGGCAGGGTGACATCGCCTTGGATCCGTGGAAGGTGTCCTGAGGGGCCAGGCCAGCACAGCCTGGGAGCCAGCCGCGGTGCTGGTGTCCTAATTGGCCCCCAGGAGGGGGTTGTTGGCTGCCTTCTGCCCTAGGAGGCCACCTCTCTGGGGGCCCACAGCCCAGTGTGGAATGTGAGGACAGCCAGAGGGCATCCATCGGGCCCCTGGTGGGGGTCTCAGGACGGGGCTGGATCCTGCCAAGCCGATGGCGTCTCCTGGGTCCTCTGACCCCTCCCCTAAGTCAGAAGCCCCGGCCACTTGGTTTCCCCGTGCCCATGAGCACAGGCCCTGCCTCCCAGGACCAGAGAACAGGCCTGCCCAGGGCAGGGGTGCCACGGCAGCCAGTCCAGTCCTGAGCAGGCCCGTCTGCTTGTTCTGCAGCAATGACCGACCCCTTCTGCGTTGGAGGCGGCCGCCGGCTGCCGGGGTCCAGCAAGAGTGGTCCCGGGAAGGACGGCAGCCGCAGTGAGGTCCGACTTCCTGTGCGGCACGACCCACCGAAGCTAGGTAAGAGGGGTCAGGTCAAGGTCAACTCCAGGCAGTAATGGTCAGCCAGTGCTGGGAGTGGGCCACCTCCCCAGGTGTCCGGTTCCTGGGTGCCAGGTGGGTCACCTGGGCTCCTGGGAGCATCCCCAGGGAGGAGACAGCCAGGGGCCCTGGGTTCTTGTCCAGTGGCCTTCTTCCGCCCCACCCCCCCTTCACTCCAGGCCTGACCAGCCTTCTGTGCCCTGTACTGCAGGGCTGCCAATGGCTCGGGGTGGGCAGACGGTGTCCAGCCAGGCCCCACTCTGCTTTGACCCGGGAAGTCCAGTCAGCGACAGGACAGAAGGCAAGAAAAAAGGACGTCCGAAAGCTGAGAACCAGGCCCTCCGAGACATTCCCGTGAGCTCTCTGAGGGCTGGTGGGGTGGGGGTTGGGGGCTTGTGCTGGGGTCTGCCTGTTGAGGCTACTGCCCTGTGGCTGCGTGCCTTCCACACGTCTGGCCCTCAGCCCGCGTCAGTAAGCTGCTCTGTGCCTCAGGCCTTCGTGGTGTGGCCCAGGGCCTGGTGGACCACGTCTGTGGGGCGTCTAGAACAGGTCCAGTGCACCCGCGCTGCCCGTGGTGGCCTGAATCTTGCTGCAGGCCAAGGCCAAGGCTAGGGCTCCTGTAGCCTGTGTGCCCCGCAGGCCGGGGCAGGGTGTGGAGTCCGGGGCTCGGGTTGGCAGAGGCTGGGGTGGCTGAGGGGTCAGCAGCCCGGCCTTTCCCACGCCCAGCTCTCCCTGATGAACCAGTGGAAAGACGAATTCAAGGCGCACTCAAGGGTGAAGTGTCCAAACTCGGGGTGCTGGCTGGAGTTCCCCAGCATCTACGGGCTCAAGTACCATTACCAGCGGTGCCAAGGGGTAAGGGGCTGCGCGTCGGGGAGCACGAGGCCTGAGCCTGCGCTGCCCCAGCTGCTGGGGCACATCTGGGCAGAGGCCCGGGCAGCCCGCCCCACGCATGCCCTCTCCACCCAGGGCGCGATCTCAGAAAGGCTGACCTTCCCCTGCCCCTTCTGCGAGGCCGCCTTCACCTCCAAGACCCAGCTGGAGAAGCATCGCATCTGGAACCACATGGACCGGCCCCTGCCTGCCCCCAAGCCCGGGCCGGTCAGCCGGCCGGTCACCATCAGCCGGCCCGTTGGGGTCAGCAAGCCCATTGGCGTGAGCAAACCCGTCACTATTGGCAAGCCCGTGGGTGTCAGCAAGCCCATCGGCATCAGCAAGCCAGTGACGGTCAGCAGGCCCGTGCCGGTTACCAAGCCAGTGACGGTCAACAGGCCCGTGCCGGTCACCAAGTCAGTGACGGTCAGCAGGCCCGTGCCGGTCACCAAGCCAGTGACAATCAGCAGGCCCGTGCCGGTCACCAAGCCAGTGACAGTCAGCAGGCCCGTGCCGGTCACCACCAAGCCCATCCCGGTCACCACCAAGCCCATCCCGGTCACCAAGTCAGTGCCGGTCACCAAATCAGTGCCAGTCACCAAACCAGTGACTGCGAACAAACCAATGCCGATGACAAAACTTGTGACAGTTACAAAACCCCTGCCAGTCACAAAGCCGGTGACGGTCAGCAGGCCCATTGTGGTCAGTAAGCTGGTGACGGTCAGCAGGCCCATTGCTCTCAGCAGACACACACCGTCTTGCAAGATGGTGCTGCTGACTAAATCTGAGAACAAGACTCCACGAGCGGCAGGGCGGAGCAGCGGTAAGAAAAGGTATGGGGGCTCCTTCCAGGTTTGGGGTTGGGGTGCTCCCCAGCTGCAGCCTGGGGTAACAGGGCCTCCTGGTGGGCCTCCCGTCCCTCACATCCCTGCTACCTGCAGGGCTGCGGACAGCCTGGACACCTGCCCCATCCCACCCAAGCAGGCGAGGCCAGAGAGCGGGCAGTACGGCCCGTCCACCCCGGGCCAGAGCTCGGCCTTCCAGCTGAACACAGACTCCAGCGGCAGCCCCCTCGCTCTGGGCCACAGGCCCTTGGGGGGCAAGGAGGCACTGAGGGCCACGGGCCCCGTGTCGCCCCCCGAGGAGGGAGCCGAGCGCACAAAGCACAGTAAGACGAGAGCGGGGGGCAGGGGCCGGGCGGGGGCTACAGCTGGCCTCCCGCCCGACCGTTATTTGACCAGCGTCTCGGCCCACGCTTTCTCTCCCCCGAGTCAGGAAGGAAACAGAAAACACCCAAGAAGTTTACGGGGGAGCAGCCGTCCATTTCAGGGACCTTCGGACTCAAAGGTGAGGCCCAGGCTGGGGCCGGCACCAGGGAGGCTGGGCTCAGACGGGGTGCCTGTGCCGCGGCCCACACCTGCACCCCCCGCGTGTGCACACAGGCCTGGCCAAGGCTGAGGACAAATCCCGCGGCTACCGTGCCAAGAAGCAGGAGGGCCCGGGCTCCGAGGACGTCCGGAAGAAGGTGCCGGCCCCCGCCAGCACGGTCGGCAAGGAGGTGCCGGCCCCCGTGGCCCACCCAGCCCCAGGTGGGGGCTGCTGTGTGGTGGGGCCCAGGCGAGGTCTCGACCGGGGGGTGCATCCTGCACCACGTGGTGGGAGGTGCTTAGCGTGGACCCTGGGTGGCCAGGAGCCCCTGCTAGCCCCTGAGGCCCCGGCCCTGCCCCACAGGTGGCCCCGAGGAGCAGTGGCAACGGGCTATCCACGAACGGGGTGAGGCCGTCTGCCCCACCTGCAGTGTGGTCACCCGGAAGACACTCGTGGGGCTCAAGAAGCACATGGAGGTGTGTCAGAAGGTAAGGCTGTGCCCTGCAGTGCCAGGAGGGGCGCCGTCCCCGGCCAGCTTCTCACGGGTGGGGCCCTGTTGTGTCTGCAGCTGCAAGATGCACTCAAGTGCCAGCACTGCCGGAAGCAGTTCAAGTCCAAGGCCGGCCTCAACTACCACACCATGGCTGAGCACAGCGCCAAGGTACACCCCTGGGCGCGGCTATCCTCCAGCCCCTGCCACTGACCACTGGCCACCTACTCCCTGTCCCCCCGCCCCACCCACCCAGCCCGGACTGCTGACCTTGTTTGACCACACTGGGGCAGAGCCTAGTGGCTCCCCTGCCTGACCTTGGACATTGGTGGCCCCGCCACCGGGCAGGGGCCCTGTGGTGGTGGGGACACTAAGGCGGGCCTGTCCCCAGACCCCCACCGCTGAGGCCTCCGAGGGGAGCGAGCAGGAGGAAAGAGAGCGGCTGCGCAAGGTGCTGAAGCAGATGGGGCGGCTGCGCTGCCCTCAGGAGGTCAGTGGGGCTGCACAGGCGCGGGTGGCACAGGCATGGGCGGCACAGCCCCCGGTGGGCCACTGACCTGACCGCGGCCCCCCCCCCCCCCAGGGCTGTGGGGCCGCCTTCTCCAGCCTCATGGGCTACCAGTACCACCAGCGGCGCTGCGGGAAGCCACCCTGCGAGGTGGACAGTCCCTCCTTCCCCTGTGTCCACTGCGGCAAGACCTACCGCTCGAAGGCTGGCCATGACTACCATGTGCGCTCAGAGCACACGGCCCCGGTGAGTGGCGGCCTGCTGTCCTGTGGGCCCTGTGCATTGGGGGGCTGAGCCTGGGGCCCTGCTTCTCCATGGACCCCGCACGCACGCTTGGCTGCTCACCTAGTCCTGCTCACCCCTCAGCCCCCCGAGGAGCCTGGGGACAAGCCCCCCGAGACTGAGGACCTGCTGGGTGTGGAGCGGACCCCCAGCGGCCGCGTCCGCCGCACCTCGGCCCAGGTGGCCGTGTTCCACCTGCAGGAGATTGCGGAGGATGAGCTGGCCCGAGACTGGACCAAGCGGCAGATGAAGGATGACCTGGTGCCCGAGACGGCACGGGTGAGCTGCGTGCAGCGGGATGTGCTTCAGGGTGGCATCCCGGGCTCCCTCCCCACATCAGGCCGCTGTGGGTGCGCGGGGTCAGCACTGGCCCCACCGCCCGGCCTCACCCTGGTGCCTGCCTGTCATTGCAGCTCAACTACACCCGGCCCGGCCTCCCCACGCTCAATCCCCAGCTGTTGGAGGCGTGGAAGAACGAGGTCAAGGAGAAGGGCCACGTCAACTGCCCCAATGATGTGAGCTGGGGCAGGGTGGGCATGGCACTGGGACTTAGGGACCAGGCCCAGGGGAGGCCCTGGGCAGAGCATTCCAAGTGGCCAGCCCACCTGTGATCCCTGGGCCCCTCAGGGTCCTCAGATAGAACCCTGTTGGCAGAGAGGCCTTGACCTCAGACCTAGAGGCCTAAGGTGCCTGGGGTCAGGCCCCCCACTTTCCCAGAGAAGCCCCAGAGCCCCAGGGTTGGGGCAACAGCTACACATTTTGGGGGTGGGGGCTGGAGGTCCTCGCCTATGATTGTCTCCCGCCCCCAGTGCTGCGAAGCCATCTACTCCAGTGTGTCCGGCCTCAAGGCCCATCTCGCCAGCTGCAGCAAGGTCAGTCCTCAGGGAGCCCCACATACTGGGCATGCAGGGCAGCCTCCTCCATGAACCCGGGGACTGGGCGGTGCCTGACAGCCAGTTCAACCCAGCCCACTCCGCTACCCCCAGCCCTAGCCACGAGCTGGCCACTGGCGGTCCTGCCACAGGGTGGCCTCATGGGTCCCTGAAGCCCACACCCCTGGTTACCGGTCCAGATAAGCGGTGCCTGCCTGTATCCACGCAGATGGGGGGCCGGGCTGCATCTGGGTGCGTCCCATCCTACCGGGGCAGGGCGGGGGTCCCACACCTGGGGGCTGAGCCGCTGGTGTCTTGCAGGGAGACCACCTGGTGGGGAAGTACTGCTGCTTGCTGTGCGCCAAGGAGTTCAGTTCCGAGAGCGGCGTCAAGTACCACATCCTCAAGGCCCACGCGGAGGTGGGCGGGGCCGGGCAACAGGGCGGACCGCGGAGGGATCCAGGGCCCACGGAGGGATCCAGGGCCGGTGGTCACCTGCGGAGGGATCGGGTCGGGGACAGGAGGTCGTTGGAGGAGTGGCAGCATTGAGGGATCTGGCTATTTCTCTTAGGGTGGTTGCAGCTTCCCTGCGAGAGCGGAGAAGCCTGGGTGCCCCTCTCCGGCTGGGCATCCTGCCGCCAGCCTCCGCCGCGCAGTGGGGGGCTGGCCGTGGGGGGCTGGCCCTGGTGCTCCAGCGCGGCTTCTCTCTCCCCAGAACTGGTTCCGTACTTCGGCAGACCCGCCTCCAAAGCACAGGAACCAGGACTCGTCGGCAGCCAAGAAGGAGGAGAAGAGGCTGGAGGGCGGGAAGAAGCGCGGCCGCAAGCCCAAGGAGCGGACGCCCGAGGAGCCTGCACCCAAGATGCCTCCCTGCCAGGACGACTGGCCCTCCGGGGGCAAGGACAAGGGGGCCCGGGGTTCCTCCAGCCGGAAGGTGGGAGCCGGCAAGGCTCCTGAGAAGTGAGCGTGGCGGCTGGGCCGGCAGGTGGGTGGGGCCTGGTCCACGCACTGGCCGCCCCGCCCCGCTCTGTCTGCGGTGGGGGCAGCTAGCTCCGGGACACCCTGCGCTCCAGCTCTCTACCCCCACCCCTGCCTAGTCATCTGTCCAGGCGGGGCAGCCACCCCTCTCCTCTCTGAAGGAGGCCCTTCCCTTCTGCAGGCCGCTGCAGGGCACACCTTGGCTGGGGCTCGGGGGAGGAACCGTGGCAGCAACAGACGTGCAATAGCGTGGAGGGACCCTCTGGGGCCGGGCAGAGTCGGGCCCTCGATGGGCAGGAGGCCCACCGCGGCCTGGGCCTTAGCGCCACGGGGGTGGCGCAGACCAGCCAGGTGCCTTTTGGCCCTCGCCCTGCGACCAGCGTGCCCTGTCTGCTTCCTCAGGCCCAAGGCTCGGGGCTCCCTGGTTCTGGGCTGATGAGGGGACCTGAGCAGCCTGGCCTCTCCACCCAACACTGGAACCCCAACACCCCCAGCTACCTCCCACGACAGACCCCGACTCTGATCTCTGCCGTGCTGACCCGACAGCCCCCCATGTCTCCCACCTCTGGCTCCCCTGCTTCTGTTCTCTACCTCTCCAGCGCCCCCCACCCCGCCTGTGCCACCCCTGCTGTGCTAGGGCCCCTCCCCTGGCCTCTGTCTGTCACGCTGGGGGGGGGCACCCCGCGGACAGGGCTCTGCACCATCCCCTGCGGTGCTTCCTGCTTGGGGTGCAGGAGGGGCTCTGTTGGTTCCAGGCTCGCAGGCGCAGCTCTGCGGGTACCACCGCCCTGGGCCAAGCGCCGTACCGGTGGGGGATGGGCCAGTGCGAGCTCTGGGGTCGACCTGGGTCTGTGGCATGTGGGGCAGGGAGCTGGGGCCCAGCTCTGAGGAGTGAGCGTTGGGTGATGCAGCTTCTGTCTGCTGGTCCAGTGGGCCTGTGGCCATGCTCTCCTGGGAGCCCCTCCCCCTGCTTTCTGACCGCCCCCGTCCTTTCTGGTCCTGCGGTCTTTGGATAGGAGAGCTGAAGGCCTGGGAGGGGGCTTGGGCCAAGGTCACAGTGGGTTGATGGGAGCTCCGGGCCTCTGTCCTGGCTCCCACTGAGGCCCTGAGCATGGCCAGGTCTGCAGGTTGGGCAGGGGTCAGGCTGGAGTCCAGGGTGCCTGGAGGAGGTGGCGCCCCCCAGCCCCGGCCCTGCCATCCAAGTGTGGTGTTGCTAGGCAGAGAAGGGCGCTCAGAGCTGCCGGGCTTGGATGGAGGCTGTTTTCCATGGGGGGTGGGGGGCTGAGGGTTCGGCCTTGCCGATCCTGGATGATGTGAATTTTGATATTTGCCCGTGTGCGTGTGTCCCCTGGGTGTGTAGTGGGTGCCAGTCCTGTTGCTGTGACAAGTAACAACCTTTTTTTTATTCTGTTTTTTATACAAAAACTTACAACAATCTGACATTTTGGTGCTAAGGGTTTCCTGGTGCCGATGGTGGATGGCTAGGGTCCCTGGGGTCCCTCCCCTGCTCAGGGAGGCAGTGCTGACTGGGCACCCCCTGCCCCCCAGCTGCCATCCTCATCCAGCCCCTGGGGAGGAGGGGCTCTGAGCCGGGCTCTGCTCTCCTGGCCCTGCACTAGGGGGACAGGTCCCTGGGGCTTTGGGGCCAGGCGACTGTGCTGCCCATGTCCAGTTGGTTCTTCCTTTGGCCAGAAGGCTCTGATCCTGGGCAGCCTGGCCTGCTGTGCTAGGGAGGGGGTATGGAGATGTGGACTCCTCTCCACTCACACACCTTGATCTGATCAAAGGGGGGAGGCGTGAGCATGTGGGTGTGATCTGGTGTCAAAGGTCAAGGTGAAGTAGCATGGGGCGGCCAAGCTTGGGGGCAGGAGGGCTTTCTTTCCTGTGTGCTGGGTGTCACTGTGGCATATGTCGTGGGCAGCCTCTGGAAGGAAGGGAGGAGCAGGCACTGACAGGAGTCCCAGGTACGCTTTCTCTGTCCTTGTCACCAATGGCTGGAGGAGGCTGGACCTCAACACCTCTGCTGGGGACAGCCCACCCCAGCCTCTCAGGTACTTGGCCCTTGGGGAGCAGGGGGCTGGTTTTTGCTGGGGGGTGAGTTTCCAGGTCACCCCCCACCAAAGTCCACAGACGGTCCCTGGTATGGGAATCCCACCCAGATGTGTGGGAAGAGCTGGGGTCCTGGATAACTTGATGTTTAGCACTTTAACCCCCTTCTCTGTCTTTTGAAGTGGGCGTGGGGGCTGCTGCCAAAAGTGGCTGTTGGGTCGGACCCCTGTCCCCCTCCCCCCTTCCCTCTCTGCTTCCTGCACTGCGGCTGGTGCGTGGCAGTGGCATGCTGGTCTGCAGAGCCCCCCTCCACAGGGGGCAGAGCCCTGCATGACTCAGCGGGATCTGCCCACCTCCCACTCTGGCAGGAACACAGCCAGGTAACCTGGCCTTCAGTGAGAGAGACCAGAGTGGCAGATGTCCAGGGTGTGGTGGGCATGAACTCTGCCCCAGACCCAAGCCCAGGGCACAGTGCGGGTCCCTTCCTGAAGATCTACCTCTGGCCCAGCCCACTCCCCCACCCCCTTGCCCTGAGAACAGGAAAGGGCCCACTCAAGGGGCTGACACTTCACACGAGAATAGGATGCACTTTATTTGCTTGTGCAAAGGCAGATGAGGGTGCCTCCTGGTGTGACCAGTGGCCCTCCCCGCTGTAGCGTTCCTGTCCCTGTGGTCCAGAAGGGAAACAATGGATGCACCCTGACCCGTGGAGGGCAGGGCTGTCCCCGTTTGTCCTCACTCTGTGGGCTCCAGGTGGCTTGCCCTGGAGCCCTGGGGGTCAAGGAGGCCGGCCAGCACCTCCAGCCTGGTAGCCACACGTCCTGTGTTTTGGGTTTCTTGGTTTGGTTTTTTTAATGCCAGTTCTCCGTACATAAGTGCATTTTGAAAGAGAGGTTCCAGCTATCACTTGTAACCATATATATACATATATATTCTATCTACAAAGTGTTTATTTGCAAGATGTTTTGACGGTGAGCTCGGGCCCTGCCCGCCTTGTGACCATCTGTCCCCGGTCCTCGTACCCGCCCCCAGGCCCCGAAAGGCGCGGGGGTGGGCCATCAACTGTATGTATTAAAAATGACTGTATCAAATAAACGTTTATTGAATTTTTTTCCAGGGGTTGAGTGCGTCTCAGTTTGTAGCAACGAGCGAGGTGGGGGTTCCGTCCCCGTGAGACCGACGCCCGCACGTGGCGGCGCGGCCGACTCCGAGTCTCTGTATACTCGGCCGCAAAGTCTCGTGGGACTTGTAGTCCGCGCGGCGCGCCGCCGGGTGTACAGTGCGAGGCCCGGAACCACAACTCCCAGCGGCCTGTGCAGCCGGCCGCGCGCAGTGGCCTCTGAGCTCCATGGCGGCGCCCCCGGCCTCCGCCGACGCCCCCCGCTCGCCCCCGCCGCCCCCCGCGGCTGGAGACGGGTCCGACCGGCCGGTGGCGAAGAGCGAGGCGACATGCGAGGACCGGTAGGTGCGGCGGCGGCCGAGCGCGGGCTGGGGTCGCGCACGCCCCGGGATCCGCTGTGGGAGGGGGCGGTCCACGTGAGCCGGAGCCCCTGCCCTAGCCTGTCCTTCCGGGGGGCGCTGCCCGCGAGTAGGGGCGAGGCCACTGCGGGACGGAGGCGACCGCCACAGAGCGGGGTCTGGACTGCAGGTGCTTCCGGCCGCGGTGGGAGGGTCCCTGGGGCCTGGCGGGGCGGGGATGGGGGGTGCTGAGCTGGGGAGGGGGGCGAGCCTGCGCGTCCGCACCGCTCCTCCTAGTTGGCCCTCGTGAAGGGAAAGCCTGCGTGGGGCCGGAGTCCGCTGGGCGTGGACTCCCCAGGCTCGGCGGAGGTAGCGCGTTCTGCACCCTGAGCTTGACTTTGGTTCCTGTCCCGAGTGGACAGGGTCTGCGGGCGCCCGGGCTGCAATGTGTGCCCGCCTGACGCTCCGGTGGGGTCAGTTGTTCTAGGATTCGCACGCGCTCAGGATCTGCCCCGCCCCCGCAAGAGGCGGGGGAGATCTGAGTCTAGGGGTGGGGTGGTGCGTGGTGCCCTCTGACTGTCCGCCTGATGTGAGGGGCTCTCTGGGGGACCTTCGAGGCTTCTGTGGCAGATTTGCAAGAGGGGAGGTTTTGGGGGAGTAGCCTGTTTGTCACCCTGGCTGGAGAGAGGGAAGTGGCCGCGAGGAAACAGGCTCCTGCTAGGTGCCTCTAGGGCCAGCGTCACCAGGGGGCGGTGGCTCCACACTTCCGGGTCTCAGGTGTTCGCTGCAGGCGCCCTAGGAAACCACCGTTGCAGCCCCGGCTCCTAGCTCCTGGGATCGAGTGGGACTTGGAGTCCTGCTGGAAGGTCTGGCTGCTGCGGTGGAGCCCGTTAATGGGCACACTCTTCCAGGAGCTGCCCTGGCCCTGAGGGGCTCCTGTGTCCTGGGCTCACACCCTGCCAGGGAGCTGTGATCAGGAGCCCAGCGCAGGGCAGGGCGACAGGGTCTAATGGGACCTGAATCTGTCACACTTGCTGGTTCCAAAGACTCATTTAGTCTAAGATCAGAGAGGACAAGGCCAGATAAGTTCTGGAAAACACTCTCTGAGTACATGGGTTGGTGGCAGCTTCCGTCTGGGCCCCTCATGGTGCCTGGGGAGGCAGAGGTCATGTCCTTGGAACATGGTCCCCAGTGGACAGAGGTGGGAGCCAGGACCTGAGGGCAGTAAGTGTGGACCACAGCTCTTCTCCCAAGGCCTGTGGGGTCTGTCCTCGCACGGCCTCTGCTCACACTGTCCCCAAGGTTGGTGTCCTGTGTGTGGCCTCTGCCCTGCTCCTCATGCACTTGCCCTGAGGGTCCCAGGGCCTGCTCCGGCAGAGCCCAGGTGTGGATGCGGTCACACTGCCTGCCTGCCGGTGCTCATCCCTGCGGCTCCACCGGCGTGGCCCGCCCACCTTGCCATCGTTGTCCATGAGGGCATGGACCTGGGACTCCCTTAGCACTGGCCGTACTGGTGCACACACAGGCGCCTGTGGTGGTGACTGTCCTCAGGACGTCTCCTGGAGCGGTCAGGTGGAGATGGGGGGGCGCTGCGGCATTGGGGGGCAGGGGGGCAGACCCAGGGCAATTCCTGGCGGGGGAGGGGGACGGTGAGGACAGTGCCAGTCCCTAGAGCCAGTTTCAGCACTTTCAGGGCTGCAGCCTCCCAGACACCCAGCCCTCCGCCTGCCTCTGTCCCTGAACCTGCCCATGTCCTTGGGGCCAGGCCCTAGTGGACCAGCTCCCCTCTCCAGCCTCACTTTACTCACCTGGTAAACTTCCCCAAGCCCAGATGGGGTGGACCCTGGAACTGCCAGCCCCAGCGCTGCAGCCCGGCGCAGGACAGTGCCCACCTGCCCCTGAGCAAGGGCAGCCTCTGCCCATCTGCCCAGGCAGGGGTGACAGATAGGTCAGTCCTGCCTCCAGCTGTCTCATGGGGGTGCAGACACACACCCATGTTACCTGGGTGGCCAGGTGTGTGAACCCGCCTCTCCCTGAGCCTGTGGCTGCCCGAGCAGCACTGTGGGACAGGCGGGCATCTGTGGACGTGAGGCCCTTCCCAGACGTGAGGGACGATACTTCAGCTGGCCAGCCCTTGCTGAACCTGCCTGGCCTCCTGCTGCCTGGAGGAGGCTGTCCCCCACCCCCACCCCCAGCCCCGCCCCAGCGCTGAGCACTGGGTGGCCTTGGGGGACGAGCTGGAGCCCAGCCCTGGAGGGGGCGGGGCGGGCAGCTATTCTCAGACGTGCGAGTGGGTCGGGTTTCAGATTTGTTTGTGCGTCTCGAGGCACCTTGGGGACAGGGTTGGGGCGCCCAGCTCAACACTGCCTTCAGCTCAGCTTGGCCAAGAGACACCTCCGACTTCCCTGTCCCTCTGGGGGCTGTCGGCTCCACAGCCCCAGGCAGGCTGGGGACGGAGCTTCCGGGGCGCCAGGGAGGGTGCACAGTGGCCCCGGCCGCGTCCAGCCCGGTTGTGGAGGGGGCTGGCCTGAACTGTGCCCGGGCCCTGCCAGCAAGTCTCCTCAGCAGGGTCAGTGCTATTAATACCAGGCAGCCCGGGATCCTCTTATGCCTGTGACCTCGGTCTGTGGGCCAGGCGAGCGCTGTCCCCTCGGCACAGGCGCCCCTGCCTCCCAGCCTCTGCCAGCCAGGGGTCGGACCCACCAGGCTCCTCACCTCTGCCCCCCCAACTGCTGTGGAGCTGTCGGGGGGCTGCTGTGGGTCTAAGGCAGCGTGCTGGTGCCCCCACGTACCTCTGATCACCGTGTCCTAGCCATGAGCAGCCCCCCGGCTTACCCTGGCATCAGGATCTCAGGGTGCTGGGCCCTTGGAGCAGAAGGCAGGTGAGTGGCAGGCCTGCGGTCAGGAAGCCAACAGCCAGGGGCGTGGGGGGCACCAGTCTCGCGGGGCTGGCGGTCGCTGGCGTCTGTGTCGGCGTGGCTCCCAGCCCTTCGGTTGCAATTGGCTGTGGTCTGCCTGGTAACCAGAAGTAGGGTCCCCTGTGCGACACTGCCCTCGAAGGGGGTCCCGTCGTGAACACGGAGCGGGCTTGCTCTGAGGGCACAGGGACGCTATGTCCCTGACGGTGGCCGGGGCTTCACAGACGGCAGTGGGGCCGGGTTTGGCGCGCTCAGGCCCCTCGCAAGCCCGGGGCGGGGGTGGACCCTGGCAGAAGCGGCCCTGGTGACGTCCCCTCCCCCTGGGAAGGCGTCTGTGTCAGGTTGTCAGCGCCGTGGGGCTCAGAGTCCTCATCACCTCCTGCAGGAGCAGTCACACGCAGGGGCCCCGGGTGTCCTCTTGGCGTCGTGCAAGCCAGCCTTGCGGCCTTGGGCTTCCTTCCTGAGGTGGGGGGTGGGGCACAGACGGAGGGGCTGGCCTGGACCCCCTGCCCGCCACCCCCCAGGGTCCTCGGACCTCCCTGCGTGTGCCACCGGCTGGGAGGACAGCGTGCTCACTGCTGGCGGCCAGCACCGCCCCCCATAGGGGCTGGGGACACCACAGCTGGAGTCAGTGTCTGTCTGCTGCTTGGTGGCTCGGCAGTGCCGCAGCCTGACCCCACGCCCGCCTTACCACCTGGGCTTCTCGGTGCCCACTGTGACGTTTGCAGTCAGCACCCAGCTCTGAGTGTGACACGAGGGGGCCTGCCCTGTGCACGGCCGCAGAGCACACAGAGTGGCCTGTGGCTCTCGGGGCTCACTCCCGCCCGCACGCTGGCCTGTCCCCCAGGTGCCGCCGGGTGTCTGCAGTATGGTGGGTGGCTTTCTTCCTGCTTACATGTATACCAGCGTCATGCTCTGTGCCCGCGAGGGCTGCAGACAAGACCTGTGTCACAGGTCAGGCCTCCGCTGACTCCTTCCCCTGCCCCCACCCGCATGTGTGTGCAGACACCGTCCTCGCGGTGGCATTCCTGAGCTGGGCCGTCCCAGAGGCAGGAGGGTGCTTGCCTCGGCCCGCGTTTGCCTGCGGCCCCGAGCACCGTTGCTTGTGTGGTGACGGCGGGACCGTGAGCTTCCTAGGTGGGCCGGGGTGTGGACGGCAAAGGGGCACGTGCCTGTAGGACACCCGGCACCCGTGCATCTAGCTCGTTCCGTGCACACACGCCCCCTCACGGCACTTACGCCAACAGCACACGGTTGGCCTTCGCTGGTTTTCCTACAAACAGATCTACAGGTTGCTGTGTCACCTAACCGTACGGGACACCTGCGTGCGTGACCTCAGGCCTGTCCCGGGCGTGCTGCCCTGTTGGGGTTTGAGGCCGTGATCACACTGGCACCCCCTCTGGGGCACAAACCTAGAGAAGTCAGTGTGCCCACTCTGCGGGGGACCCTGTGCGGAGCCCCCTCCCTGCAGGGTGCCGGGGGGCGGGAAGCAGCGGCTCCCCCAGCCCTGGGTCCTCCTCCCGCGGCCATCCACATTGCTGCCCTGCTCAGCCCTCCCGTCAGTGGCCGCTTTCTGGGGGACCCTCTGCCTGTGTGCCCCGCAGGGTGACAGGGATTGGATCTTCCAAAACGAGGGGGCTGCCCGAGTGTCCGCGACGGGCTCTGCGCTGTCCTTAGCTGGGACAGCCCCCCCTCCCCCCACATTTCCCTGTCGCTTGCTGTCCCTCTGAACTCGAGTGGGCAGTGACTGAGGTCACGCCTTGGGGACGGTGGTGTGGGGGGTTTCGCTGTGCCACGCTGGGCCTGACGCGGGGTGCAGGGCTCGGCCCTGGGCCCAGGCGAGCCTGTCCCCCTGCAGCGGCGGCAGTGCGGGGACCTTGGACCGGCTCCTCCCGCCCGTGGGCGCCGGACGCTCGCCCCGGAAGCGCACCACCAGCCAGTGCAAGTCGGAGCCACCCCTGCTGCGCACCAGCAAGCGCACCATCTACACGGCCGGGCGGCCGCCCTGGTACAACGAGCACGGCACGCAGTCCAAGGAGGCCTTCGCCATCGGTGAGCGGGCACATGGGGGAGGCCCGGGCTGGGCACCGCCTGCCTGGCAGTCCCTCCCGCCCGGGGGGTTGGGCAGGACCCACCCTCAGGTGCCGGGCCCGGGCGCCTGGGTCGCATGTCGGGCCTGGGGTTTGGCGACTTGGTTGGAGAGCCTGGCCGTGCTGCCCTGCGTCCTGCACAGGCCTGGGAGGCGGCAGTGCCTCTGGGAAGACCACTGTGGCCAGGATGATTATCGAGGCCCTGGACGTGCCCTGGGTGGTCTTGCTGTCCATGGATTCCTTCTACAAGGTGAGGGGCGCCCCTGTGCGTGGGGCGGTGGCCCCCCAGGGCAGCCCCCCTGACCGCAGCGGCTGCCCCCAGGTGCTCACCCAGCAGCAGCAGGAGCAGGCCGCCCTCAACAACTACAACTTTGACCACCCGGACGCCTTCGACTTTGACCTCATCGTGTCCACCCTGCAGAAGCTGAAGCAGGGCAAGAGCGTCAAGGTGCCCGTGTATGACTTCACCACCCACAGCCGCAAGAAGGACTGGGTAAGGCCGCGGGGGCCGGGGCCATGGCGGGGCGCGGCGGGGCGCGGCGGGCACCAGCACGGCGCCTCCCTTTGCAGAAGACCCTCTACGGCGCCAACGTCATCATCTTCGAGGGCATCATGGCCTTTGCGGACAAGACGCTGTTGGAGGTGAGCGCAGGGCCCCGGGCCGCACCGTCCTGCTGGACACCTCGCACGTATCCCCTCCCGGCAGGCCCGGTCACTCACCCTGTCCCCACGTCACGTGATCACTGGGTGTGGGGTGCGGAGAGGCCCCTGATGCCCCTCCAGGGGTCACCTGCTGTGCGCCGAGCGTGGGCCGGCCCCGCTGTGTGAGGGCGTCGGCGATGAGGCCGCACGCAGAGCAGGCTGCCCCCGGGGCACCTGCAGCTGACAGACCCTCGGTGAGCCGCGTGGGCCTGCCTGCTCGCAGTCTGGGGACGGCCCCGCTCCGTGCCACCGCAGCTCCTGGACATGAAGATCTTCGTGGACACGGACTCCGACATCCGCCTTGTGCGGCGGCTACGCCGGGACATCAGCGAGCGCGGCCGCGACATCACAGGCGTCATCAAGCAGTACAACAAGTTCGTCAAGCCGGCCTTCGACCAGTACATCCAGCCCACCATGCGCCTGGCGGACATCGTGGTGCCGCGAGGTGAGCCTGCCCGGGGGGCTCGGGCCGGGCGCCCCCTGCCCACTCCCGCCCACGTCACCCTCCCGCCCTTCCCGGCCCAGGGAGCGGGAACACGGTGGCCATCGACCTGATCGTGCAGCACGTGCACAGCCAGCTGGAGGAGGTGAGCCTCGCGCCCCCGCCGCCCGCGGCCCCCACAAGCTCCTGTGTCCGCCGGCCGTCTGCCTCCGGCCTGCTTGGCTCGCCCCTTGTGCTGCATGCAGGCAGCCGGTGCCCGGGACAGTGGGGCTCAGGGGTGTCCCCGGTGCTCCCCGCCCAAGCCGGGCCTTGCACAGGCGGCGGGACTCCGACCGGAGGTCTCACCTCCTGGGCTGGCTTTGTCATGGGGCGCCGGAGCCCCCGGGCCCTGGCGCTGCCCGCCTGACCTGGAGGGTGACTGGCAGCACCTGGGACGTGCTTCCGTGGGAGTTGGCATGTCCACGACTGGGTGGGGGTGGCCTGGCTGGCCGGGACGCACAGCAGCAGTGGGCTGCGCTGTCGGGTGACGGCGAGGGAGCATGCTGCCATCACTAACGCACCGCCCCATTCCCTTGTCTCCCGTGTGGCTGCCGCAGCGTGAGCTCAGTGTCAGGTAAGACTCCCCACACCTGTCCGCCGACGGGGAGGCCTTTCCAGCACCCACGGGGGCCGGGAGCCTGGGCTGTCCTCGCACAGGCCTGCTTCAGGCACAGAAGGGGTGGTGTGCTGGCCCCACACTGCCTCTGCCGCCCTTTGCAGGCAGAGGAGGAAACTCGGGCACAGGGAGGTTAAGGAACTTGCCTGAGGTCACACAGCCGTCCTGAGCCAGCACAACGGTAGCCACAGGCATGTCCCTCAGCGGCCACAGGGCCTGGGTCTGCTGCACAGCCTCTGCCCAGTGCAGGTGGTGTGAGGCCCCAGCCCTCTGCCCCTGCAGCCAGTGTGCGGACACAGCCAGGAGGAGGCCTGGCTGGGCCGGGTGGCCTGGGAGCCACCCGTAGGGGTGGAGGGAGCGCCTGCCACCACACAGTGGCCAGCGCCAGGGAGCTGCCCTCAGCCGGGCCGAGCAGGAGAGCCCGCGCGGTGCTGCTGGGCTGGAAACGCCTCCGAGGCCGCGGCCGGCCGCCCCCAGCTTCCTGCCGTTGCATGCGCTTGCCTCTCGCCCAGGCCGGGGCACCCGCGGGCCTTGCACGTTAGGGTCTCTGGAAGCCTTTGTTCTGAGAAACCGTAGTTTCCCGAGTTTCCAGCCGGAGAAAACACCTACGCGCAGATAACCTGCGTTTCCCCTTCGCTGGTCCGTGCTCACCTCCGGCCCAGGAAGTGGGGTGGGGGCGGCAGAGGCCGCGGGGTCCTCCTGCCTCTCTTCCTCAGGCCCCTGGCGGCTGCAGGCGGCGCCTCTGCTCCTGCTAAGGGCTCTTCTCTCTCTTCTTTTCCTTTCCTGTAAACCCTTGGGTTTCCTGCCCTGCTCCCTCCCCGAACACACTCGTCACCTGGCACCTGGCGAGCAGAGGAAGCTGCGCTGGGACCTGTGAGGAGAGTGCTCTGTGGTGGCGGCTGTGCACTGGCTGGGGCTGCTCCCCCCCACCCGCCCCTGCCCCGCACGCTGGGCAGCATGCCCGCCCTGCCCTGCCCTGCCCTGCCCTGTGTTCCCCTCCTCACCCCCTCCAGGCGGGGACCAGCAGGGGCACCACCAAGCGAGCTTGGTCCCTCTCTCCTGAGGGGACCTGCACACCACAGGGGGTGAGGGTGGGGGGCTTGGCCCCAAAGCTCAGCTGTCACTGCCAGCACGAGGCCCTGCGCTCTCACTGCCTGGTCCCCCTTTCCCGTGCCTCCTGCTTCCTCTGAGCACGCAGGCCAGGACCTGGGCTGTGAGGGGACACCCACGCCGCAGCTCCTGCGTCCTGCCTAATGGCCAGCAGCTCTGCCTCCCACCTGTCCTTTACTTAACCTTTGCCTTGCCCTTGGTGGGGGGAGGGGATCGGCGGGGGCTTTGGGGATCGGCGGGGGCTTTGGGGATCGGCGGGGGCTTTGCGGATCAGCTTCAGGGAGGCGGCAGCCCCGCCGCATTTGCCCCCATGGAGTGTCCAGAGTGGGCGGATGAGGCTCTGGGAGGACACCCCTTCTCAAGTCCCCAGTCGGTTTGTGTCCCCAGGGCTGCGCTGGCCTCAGCGCACCAGTGCCACCCCCTGCCCCAGACGCTGAGTGTCCTCAAGAGCACGCCGCAGGTGCGGGGCATGCACACCATCATCAGGTGAGGGCGCGCGGGTGGGGTGGGTCGGGCGGCACCGCGGGGCCCAGCGGGCGGGACCCCCAGCTAAACCTGCGGCGGCCGCAGGGACAAAGAGACCAGCCGGGACGAGTTCATCTTCTACTCCAAGAGGCTGATGCGGCTGCTCATCGAGCACGCGCTGTCCTTCCTGCCCTTCCAGGTACGGGCGCCCCGGCGGTGGGCATGGGAGGGGGCGGGTCCTCGTGCTGACCAGCGCCCCCGCCGTTCTGAGCGCAGGACTGCGTGGTGCAGACCCCGCAGGGGCAGGACTACGCGGGCAAGTGCTATGCGGGGAAGCAGGTAGGCGCGGGGGCGGGGCGGGGGCCGGGGCCGGGCGGCCCGGGAGGCGGGGTCCTGACAGCTCAGCCCCGCCCACAGATCACCGGCGTGTCCATCCTGCGGGCGGGGGAGACCATGGAGCCCGCGCTGCGCGCCGTGTGCAAGGACGTGCGCATCGGCACCATCCTCATCCAGACCAACCAGCTCACGGGGGAGCCGGAGGTGCGTGGCGCGGGGGCCAGAGCCGTGGGTGCGGGGCGGGAGCCGGAGGTGCGGTCCTGAGCCTGTGGTTGCCCCCAGCTCCACTACCTGCGACTGCCCAAGGACATTAGTGACGACCACGTGATCCTGATGGACTGCACCGTGTCCACGGGCGCTGCGGCCATGATGGCTGTGCGCGTGCTCCTGGTAAGTGGGCGTGGCAGCTGTGGGCTGCGCGCGCGGCCGGGCTGGTCGGGAGTTTCCCTCTGGTTCCTTGGGGCGTAGGACCACGACGTGCCCGAGGACAAGATCTTCCTGCTGTCGCTGCTCATGGCGGAGATGGGCGTTCACTCGGTGGCCTACGCGTTCCCTCGCGTGAGAATCATCACCACGGCGGTGGACAAACGTGTGAACGACCTGTTCCGGATCATCCCCGGAATCGGTAGGACTGCCTGGGCCGGTGGGCGGGGCCAGGGACCTGGTGGTCCTGGTCCCCACCACAAGGTCCTGCTTCTTTTTTCTAGGAAACTTCGGCGACCGCTACTTTGGGACCGATGCTGTCCCAGACGGCAGTGACGAGGAGGAAGTGGCCTCCACAAGTTAGCTGGCCACCCCAGCCCCACTCAGCCTCCTCCTGCCTCCTGGCCCTCGACAGACATTAAATTATTTTCATTAAACAGTGTTATCAATATAAGTTATTTGATACATTTTTATAAAACAAAGCTTTAGCAAACATGAGGCTGTGACTGGTGAGCTGAGGGCGCAGGACTGCTGTTCTGCTTAGGACCTGGGCTTGGGGAGTAGCCCCCAAGGCTGCCAGCTGTTTGGTGGCCTCAGTCCCCACAAGGTCACCACAGAGGGGTGGGGCCCAGGGCCCTGGCCAGGACTGGCTTTCCTGGCAGTCCAGGCTTTTGCCAGATTAAGGAGAGGGCAGAGTTGGGGCCCACGGCTCCCGGCTCTGCTAGACTGGCCCTTGGTGGACACCTGGCCTGGACCTAGGGCTCTGGGTGTCTCTCACAAGGGACGCCGCCACCGCCACTCCTCCCCCAACCCCACCACACAACCACGTGTCTGTGCCATCAGGAGGCCCAGCGGAAATCAGTGTGTGGGTGGCTGTGTGTGTGGTGGGGGGGTGAGCTGGTCATGGCCACTGGCGGGAGCTCCAGCTGCAGGAGAGGTGGCCAGGGCCTCCGCGGCCCAGCCATGCCTTTGAGGTCTGGGATCCCGTGTCCAGCCTCACCCCCACTGCTCCTGGGCTTGAGGGGCTGGGCCCTCCGGCTCCTCCCATGGCCGGCGTGCGGCCAGCCCCTCTGGCGTGAGCTGTAGAGGTCCAGGCCGCAGGTGGGCCGTCGGGCACCTGCCTCCCCTGCTGCCGTCCGTTCAGGCTCTGGCCTCTGCCCTGCCCTCCTGGTCTCAGTCTTATCCCCCCCCCCCCCCCCCGCCCCCCACTAGGCCATGTCATGGAAAAGCTTGTAGTGGGGCGGGGACAGGAAGTCACTGGGTGGGGGCCAGGCCAAGGGCGGGCAGATAAAGGCGGGAGGCTTGTCCAAGGGTGGCCAGGCACCAGACACAGAGGATCGACGGCCCCAGAGGTCAACAGGAGAGCTTCGCCTCCCCGGCCTGGTGAGTGGCTCTCTGCCATGTCTCCAGGGCCACTCACTCACTCACTCACTCATTCACCTGTCCTCGTGCTGTGTGCTGGACCCTGGATGCTGCCCCAGGCCTGGTCCTGCTCGGGAGGGTCCGTGAGGCGGGAGTGCGTCCTTCCGTCTGGCCATGTCTCCCCATGTGCAGACGGGGACAAACAGGTGGGACCGGGGATTCCCTGGGTGGGCCCGCCTGAGTCCTCACGTGCATGTGCATCCACACACGCATACACATGTACCAACATGTGTGCACACGTGTACTAGGAGAGGGCCCAGCTGCCCCCCTCCCACCCAGTCACGGGGGGTGGGGGGCGGCGGATAGCCTCTCTCTTTGAGAGGGTTGGTGGGGGCCTTGGGCAGAGCCTGGAGGCGGGAGGGAGGCCTCAACCAGAGGCCTGGCGTCCTCGGGCTGAAGTCCCTCCTCAGAGACCACTCGGGGACACTGGGCCACAGGTTAGGGGTCCCTCTTCAGCCCATTTCCTGCCAGGGCCCATGGGGTGGCAGTAAGGACTCTGGGTACCTATGGGAGGAGGTACAATTCCTTGGGCCCCCTGGAGCCCCGCAGCCCCAGAAGCTGACCGTCCTGGGAGCAGCACTCGGCACAGCTGCTGGGCACACGGGGGACTCCAGTCTGAGGAGGAGACTTGGGTGGTGCCCTCTAGGGCTGACAGACTGCCTGGGGGTGGGGGCCCATGTGCTGCTTCTGGGCATCCGAGGGGCTCAAGGCGGGGGGACCTGGAGGAGAGAGGTGAGCTGTGAGGAAGGGGCCGCAGATCCTGGTGGCGGGGAGGCAGGGTGGATGCAGACCTGGAGCCCCTGTCTGCACTTGCCCAGAAGCTCCGGTGACTCTGAGGGCAAGGGTTTTCGAGGGGGACCCACCTGCCAAGGGCTCTGCTAGCTGCCCCGGGCACTGCCTCCAGGGCTGTCCAACCTGAGAATGGTGTCTCCAAGGTCAATCTCAGGTTCGTCAGCCCGTGAGGTGCTGCCCCCTCCCCAGCAGCAGCTGCCACGGGGTGAGGAAGAAGGCCCCGGCATGGGGGGATGGGAAGCCTGGGGCACCCCTTCTGGGCCAAGGCATGGGGCCCAGACCCAGCCTTAGGCACACAGGGTTGTCACACTGACTGGGCAGGCGGGTTAGGAGTGCCCACTGCACATGTCAGCAGCAGGATCTGGAGGGCCTGGGGAAGGACCTGGCCCTCACGATGCCTCAGCTGGGCCACGGGGAGTCAGGGAGCATCACGCATGCCACCTGGCTTCCTGGGCCCCGGGCCAGGCCTGCGGTCAGAGGCTGGGGGTTTCAGACTGTCTAAGGTCAAGCTGTGAGTTTGAGGGGAGCAGGAAGGGAGGGGGCAGAGGATTCAGGGGTCTGAGGTGGCCAGGCAGAGGGCAGCGGAAGGATCTGGGTTCTGTTACAGTTAACAGGGACCCCAGTCTGCGACTGCCACAAGACGAGGCCCGAGGAGCAATGGCGACTTCAGCAGTGACACATCTGCTGGTCCTGAAGAACATGTTTCCCAACCAGCTTCCAGCTGGAGGCCAAGAACAGCCCTGGCGCCAGGTGGCGGCTCGGACCCCCACCCTCCCGGGATCTCCTGCCCTCAAGCCCAGCACGTGTGTCCCTGACCCAGCTGGCTGGGGGACCACGCACCTGGATGTAGAGGGCGGTCACTGGAGGTGGTGCCCCTGACACTCTGGGAGTTCTGGGGAATCCAGCAGGGTTTGTTCTGGGTGGGAGCAGGGGCTCCACTCCTCCAGGAGGTGGAGTGGGGAAGCCGGCAGGCTGGGGACAGGGCAGCCCCACTACCAGAACTGGACTCCTGCTGTGGTGCTGGCCCTGATACTGACCCAGGGCAGGGGCCCCAAGTCCTGCCCGCACAGGGCCACAGCCGAGGTTTTTGTGCAAGAGAAAGTCCTCGCATGGCCTTGGCGCCCCGGGTCCCCAGACCCCTGCCTGCTCCCGCCGTCGTGACCCACGTTCGTGACTGCGACTAGCCGGTCTTCCTCCAGCTCAGGAATAGACTGCTCAAATGGAGATGCCAGTCAGGTGGGGCATCTAACGCCGGACCTGGGGCACCGTTTCTGGGGGCCCTTCCTGGTGGCCCGGCCCAAGAATGCCTCGGGGACCAGTCACCGCGGTCTCGGCGTGGGAGAGCTCAGGCTACGCGCCAGGGACACGGGGGCGGGGCTGGCGTCGGGCAGGCCCCGCCCCTCCAGGCAGACCACGCCCCCACCTGCTCCCACACCGGCGCTCTAGTCGCGCTCAGGCGGGTGACGGGGCCCCGGGCGGACATTCGGGATCTCCCCGAAGCAGTGTTCAGCCCGGTCCGCGGCCCTCGGTACCCCTGGACACGGTGCGGGCGGGGCGGCAGCCCAGGATCGGGGAGGAGGGGCGGAGCTTGCAGTTCTTTGTAAAACGCGCACTTGGGAAATACTGAAAGGGAGCGTTGTTCTAATTAAGAAAATGCAGATGGAACAATAAGGAAACGCATCTCAGGATGCCGAGGAGAAGGGGAAGGGCCCGCGAACTGCGGAAAGGCCGGGAGGCCACGCTGCAGGACAGTCCGGGGTCACCAGCCGAGAGGCGGCTTCCAGCCCGGTGCCCGGCGAGCGCAGCGCGCATGCGCGCCCAGAGGGCCGGGGCAGCTCCGCCCCCAGCGAGAAAACCGGAAACGCCGCCACCCACCCCCACCCCGCGACCCAGCAAGGCCGACGGGACTCGTGGTCACGTCCCAGGTGGTCCCGGCGCTGTGACGACACGTGCACTAGCCCCACGCGGAGTCACCTGGGCTCATGAGACACGCGCACAGCGCGAGCGCACCCGGACCGCGTTAGGGGCGCTGAGGCCGGCGGGCAGCGTGCAAAACGGACAGAGAGCGGCTGGCACGCTGGGAGGGGCAGGCGGCCGGGGAGGCGGGCACCGGCGGGTTTTCGCCTCCTTCCTTCAATGAGGAAGCTGCAACCTCACCTCTTACGTCCAAATGAAGGAGCTGTTTCAAGGTGTTTGTCACGTTGCTTAGTATTTTCCTGCTGCTTGCCCTGAGCTAAGTAAGACCAAGGGCTCGAGGAAGAGACGCGGCCCCTCTGAGGGGCGCCAGTGCGCAGGGGCGACACCCCACGGGGGTGGAGGGCGGTGCCTGTGGCCTTGCGTCCGTCCGGGGTGGCCTCTTCCGCCTCACCCTGGGGTCCCCAGGCCCGAGCCTCACTCAGGTCATTCCCAGGGGCACTGGCAGGGCTCCCACCCGCCCAGATGTGTGAGGAACGAAACCAGGGGCACAGACCCCTCAAGGCGGAGCTGGTGCCTCCTCCAAGAGCCTGAGATGGGCGCTCACGTCGTGGTGAAGACACAGGCACAAAACGTGGTCCGAATCTGGGTGCCTGGCTGTCCCCTGCTGTCAAGGGGGGGTGGGAAGGAAGCCCCTGGGGACCATGATTGCTGCAAGGCTGGGTGGGAGGTGCTGGGCCACCACCAGCTTGGAGACGACCCCACAGGACAGGACAGTGGTGTCCGGGCAGCAAGATAACCCCCAGAAGCCTGCCCCTAAACGGCCAGGACCAGGGGAGGACATGGACGGAGCCGCCCAAGAGTCAGCACGGAGCACAGGCCCAGTTGTGATGGCCACCACCCCGACTCACTGCAGTCACTGTCCAGCTTGTCCTCTGCCATCACCCTGACTCTGTGCTGCTGTTTCAGATGCCGGCCACCCAGTCAGACAGCCACCGTCGGGCCGCAGGCGCGAGGTGCTGTCCGGGTGGGGGTGGGGAGCGGGAAGGACACCAGCCGCACGTGTGCCGGAGGGCCCGCACTGCCCGCTGCCTGTGGCTCCCGGGCCTCGCAGCTCCCACACCCCGCTGTCTGCACTCGCCGTCAGTGTTGCGGACACGAGACAGGGCATCTCCCACGCCCAGGCCAGGCAGGTGGGAGTGGGCTCCAGGCCCCTCAGGGCAAGACTCCCCAAAACAGGATTCCGCTGAGACTGTTAAATGAGACACACGCCCAGGCTGCAGCGAAAACATTTATTTTACAAGTTATCTTTATTTTCAGTCAACATTCAGACATACAAGACGGTCACCACGGGGAACCACCGCGACCCCCAGCCTGGCCCTGTGGTGCGCGCCTGGGCGGCAGGGCCCACGGCGCCCCCAGCTCGGACGGGTTGCGGCCGCAGGACAAAGCCGGGCATGGGCGCCGGCCACCCGTGCGTTCACGCGCAGCTCTCCGAAACGACGCCAACGCACTTCCGTGTGCACTGCCCGCCACAGGCCCCTCCCAGGGCCGACCTGGGGCCAGGACAGGGACCCGTTTGGAACACAGCTTTGTCACTGATTGTACCTGATGCTTCCCGAGTGGGCGAAAAGTCTCGAGGGAGGAAAGGGTTTCCAACCACCTCCTGGATGTCACACCGAGACAGTTCCCGCCACGGCCCCCGCCCCCAGAGGGGCCGACACCGGCAGGGGTGGCTCAGCCGTCCTGACGAGGCGGGTGCACGGCGGGGCTCGCCCGCCCCTCCTCGCCCCAGGGACCCCGCTCCTGTCCCACTTGCCAAGGAGCTGGCGGCCGTCTGGGAGCCGCCTGCCGTGCAGCCTGGACACGGGCACACGGGGACACCCACCGCCCACACGCACAGCACACGCCACCCACCGAGCTTGTCAGGGCCGCAAAAGGGGAGCGCGGCCAATTCCGCAGGAGGATGGGTCACAACCGAATAAAAAAAACGAAAGGTGATTTCTGTGTCACGTGGGTTCACAGCTCAGAACGTGAGAAAGGAATGAGGCCAGGGACACGCAGGGGCGGGGCAGACAGGCCCCGGCCCCGCCCGCGTGCCTGACCGCCGGGACGACCAGGAGGGCGCAGCTTGAAACGAGAAGGAAGCCGAAAGGAAGACACGAGCACAACACTGAGCGGAAGCAAATCTACATGGCAGCGGCCACCGGCTGCCCCACGGGCCCCATGCGGCCAGTGCCGCCAGGCCTTGGCATCTGCCCTGGTGCCCAGCGCAGCAGGCCCCACCCCGGCAGAGCGGGACAGGCTTTGTGGTGTGCTGACACCAGCACTGGCCACGTGTGGCTCTGGGTAGCCCCAAGCGAGGCAGATGCTGCCTCCGCTGAGCACACGAACGGGGGCCCCCACACACTCCGCAGGGACACAGACCACGCGAGAGAAAGGAAGCACGCTGGGGGCCGCGGCCTCCCCCTGCACGAGGGCCTGACGGCGCCTGCAGTGCGACTCCGCGGGGCCCTGGAGGCCACGGCATTCACAGAGCGCATCGACCTGCCCGTCTGCCCGTGCCACCCCACCCCAGGGGCGCCCAGGTCTGCAGGCAAAGACCAACAGGTTCTGCAGCTGGGAGTCACCCGGCAAGGGGCTCAGGGACACGGGACAGGCCCCAGCGACAGCACAGCCACTGCAAGGGGTCCAAGACTTAAACTGGGCTCTTGGCTGTTCTGGGGGAAAACAACTCATGTCCCAAGTTACTTCCAGAAACATTACAAAGGCTACAGCCGAATCGGGCAGGAGATGGCCCACCCCACCGCCTGCCTGGCCCCAAGGCCGGTCCGACCGCGAATCCGTGTCCTTCCGTGAGGTCTGACGTCAGAAACTGTTTCTCGGCTTGCGTCACAGTGCACAACTCCCCTCTCCCCGATGGTCTTCACGATCACTGTCACGAGCAAACATCAGACACGGCGGGACCAGACGCGGCTCCGGGTTCCCGTGCTGCTTCCGGGCGTCCATTCCATCCTGACCCTGCTGGCCGATGTGAGCCTGCCCGCCACACGGCCTCGGGTGGGACGGTAGGGAGCGGCCACCTGTAGCTGGTCCAGCTGGTCCTCAGCAGTGGCCCTAGGGTTCGTGCTGCAGCAGCCAGGCCCAGCCCCGCATCAGGTCCGCCGGCACGGGCACATGGTGCTTCAGTCCCTCACAACAGGGGCACGCCCCCAGGCCTGGGACACAGACAAGACAGACGACTTCGGCCATTCACAGCAGGTGCTGCTCGCGACAGTGCCGAGGGGCTCGTGGTCCGGCTACAGGCGCCCCCGGGACCCGCCCTCCTGGGCCCGAGCGTTCCTTTGGTCCAGCTGGTCCCTCCCCCCCGGAGCCTGATGGCCCCAGCTCCGCCGGAAGCGTCCCCGAGGCCGAAGGGAGCAGCTGAAGGGAGAGGGGCAGGAGCTCCGGGAGCCAAGCAGAGGGCTGTGCAGTCGGCGGCACCACGAGTGGGTCCCTCGGCCCCCCTGACGACGACTGGCCGGGCCGCCGCCACTGCCCGGGGTTGTCAGAGTCCAAGACGGATGACAGAGAGGCTCCGTGGGCCTGCAGGAATGTGGAGGATGATGTGGAGAAGGGGGTGGCCCCGTCCATCCCGCTGTGGCCTGGGGGAACACTCGAAGGACAGGGCCGTGGGTCTCTGTGCCGTGGGGACGCAGGCCAGACACAGGCAGAGCACGTGGTCTCAGGACCAGGAGCCTCCTACGCCCCCCGCAACACACTTACCCGCGGGACGGCCCCGCCACTCGGCCACGCACACGAGGTGAGCAGGTCCAGCCCACTGTCCTGGTCGACAATACCGGGCGCTGGGTGGGGGGCTGTGCCCGGGGCCCCGGGAGCACAGGGGAGGGAGCCACCGACCCGCCCGGGATGGTCCACGCAGCGCAGCAGCCGGACAGCAAGCCCCAAGGGTCCCCGCGTCGGCCGGTGCGGCCACACTGCGCCTCGCCCCCAGCACAGACGGACACGGAACGTCACCCACACATGCTATGAGGAAGGAGAGACAAGACGACGACGTAGCTAAACGGCTTTAAATACGGCATGCTACGCGCGGCACGTGGCGGGGTCGGCGGGGGGCCCGGCGCGTGGCCGCCCCACACGGGGACTACAGTTCGTGATCCTAAGGTTGAGGTGGCCGGTGTGGACGTGTCCTGTGTCCCAGCTGCCCCGGACTTAATTGAAGCCGTCGGTGTGGTAGCTGGGGTGCGAGTCAGCCGTGAGCTGCGTGGTCTCCGTGGCGGACGCTGGCTGTATGACGATCGGCGTGTCTGTGGCCTCTGAAAAGCAATCACGCGCACGCTCACTGCCAGAGGACGGCAGCCTCGCGCGTGGCGCCCGACAGCACCGTCCCCCAGTGACAGCGCTTCGTCGCCTGGTCGCTCCACCGGGGCCGGAGGCCGCGGGACCAGCACTCGGAGGCGGAGGCCGTCCACGACCTCCCCCCCAGCACGGCCTTCCTCTCGGTCACCGCAGGTCAGCGCCAGCCCGCAGCCCCACCCCGCGGCCCCTCGGAACTACGGCTACCACCGTGCGGGCAGGGACAGCCCTGTGCGCCTGCTTTTACCTCCGGTGTCCACGTTCACACCTCAACAGTCCCAGACGCCACCACACACACCCGCGGCACAGTGTCAGTGCCCTCCTGTTTGACGAGACGGGGGGCACCGGTGAGGGCCGGCTCCGGCTGCGCCCCGCACACGCCGCGCCCGCACGACACTCACCGCGCTCGTCCGACTGCAGCTGCGCCTCCAGGTCCTCGGGCGACACGTAGAAGTCTGCGTCCTCGCCCTCCGGCGCCTTCGGCTTGCACCGGCCACAGCAGCAGTTGAAGCAGCAGCAGAGGCAGCAGCAGCAGTAGCAGCAGGTCAGCAGCCCGCACACGACAAAGAGGGCCTGGGGGGACAGGGACCGAGCCGAGTGAGGGAAGGTGGGACGCGGGGGGGCGGACGCGTAGCGAGGACGACTCAGGAGACGGGACGGGGGCCGTGCCCACGGGGAGGGCGCCCCGCAGGGCGCAGGCCCTCGGCCTTACGTGTGACCGGTGCTTGGACGAGATACAGGAGAAGCGTGAGAGAGGAGCAAGAGAACACGTGAAACGCGTCTGAGCTACACATCACACGGACCTTCCCGAAAGCAACACGAAAGCATCCCCAGGCCGCGCTGCTGGCTTCCTAGCTCCGCCTCTGGGCGAGCCCACGGTGACGCAAGGACCAAACTGCGCCACGTGCACAGGACGAGCACCGGGAGCGCCACGCGGATCCGGCGGCCGACTCCACGAGACCGGGAAGCCCCTCACCTTGGCCCACCAGCTGGACAGCACGAAGTAGGTGTTCACGTTCTCCTCCCCGAACTGCTCGGCCACGTACAGCCCCAGCGAGCCGTACTTGTCGTAAATGTTCCTCTTCGTGGCGTCCGTCAGGATGGCGTGCGCGTTGTTGATCTCCTTGAACTTGTCTGCGGCCTCGGGGTTGTCGGGGTTCTTGTCAGGGTGATACTTCAAAGCAAGTTTCCTGCAAACCAAAGCCACGTCCTGGCCTCACACTTCTCGTCCATCCACTACCCTCTCGCTTTCCGACTTTGCTCAGAATTATTCGCACGTCTCTGCAATCGCCTGAGGGCTAAGCTCCCCACAGCGCAAAGCAAGCCCTACGGCTGACCTCTAGCGTCCTAGCGGCTAGCTGCACGTTTGCTAACGGATGCGACAGGCAAGGAGGGGTGCAGCGAGGCGTCTGAGCGCGCGTTTATAGCCACGCAGTGCTAAGGACACGAGAGATGTCCACGTCAAGTGCCTGGATTAGTGGTGATGTCTGTGTCTTACAGCTTAAACAATGAAGGGTCAAGGTCCTCAAGTTCAAGTGGAAGGCCACAACACTGCCATCCCTGTGGACACGAGTAAATCATTCCACACCCTAAAGCCCCAGTGCTCGGAGGGCCCACACCTGTTCCCCAAACCGTCCACTCCAGGGCAGACAGTCTGCGTCACCCACAAAGTGCTCTCTGCTGTTGCCGAGACAACACGGACACAACAGCGTGCGCTCTAAGAGAGCACACGACACGTACGGAGAGGCAAAGAACTCCCAGATAAACGCTGGGTCGGCCAGGAAAGAACACACGCACGGGGCGCGGCAGGCCGCGGGGGCACGGCCCTTACCGATAGGACTTCTTAATGTCGTCTGAGGTCGCATTCTTGTCCAGCCCGAGAACGTGGTACAGCGACTCCCCTGAGGTAGAGAGTGAGCGCTGTCTCTGGTCCGCCATGGTAGGCTGATCTACAAGGAAAACAAAGGAAACAGCAAGAAGCACAGGTTAAAACTCCAACCGCGGAGCTGGCGAACCTGACCCACGGCACCGTTCTAAGCGCAAAGCCCCAGCACTGTGGGGATCACGTGACACCCCCGACAGCACAGCGGGGTGGGGAGCGGTCCAGCTGTGCACGTGCACCACCCGGAGGAGACCGGAAAAACCACGGTGCTACCGTCACCCCTATGGACGCAGAGCAGCCGCTACGTGCAAAATGCAAAGCCGTACAGCGGAAAAGCTAAGAAGAACGACAGGTGCCTGCTGACAGCCTGAACCCTGTCCACCGCGACCTGACGGACACTCACAGGACACCCGCCATCTAGAGAAGACACTTCTCAAAAATCGCCAAGGCACACCAGGCGCTGAATCTTAAAACAAGTTTCAGTCCATTGAAACAGGCTGAAACCACACACGGCACGTCCCCTGACCGTCAAACGAGAAGCCCCATCGTGAGCTCTCCGGGAATACCTCAAGCATTTAATATTAACAACACACTTCAAAGTGACAGCAGTTCAGAGAAGGAATCCCAAGGTGAGCTAGAAAATATTTTTAATTAAACAACGAAATGCAACAATTAATCGAGTCCTAAGGTTCAACCTCACAACGCTACGAAACAGCAGGGGAAACCCGAAAGAAACGGAGGGACAACACCGAGCAGAAACCAACAAAACAGAAAACAGACGTTTAACAAGGCCCAAAGTCGGTTCTTCGAAAACAACAAAACTGATAAAACTACTGGTTGGATGGATGGAAGACTCAGAAATTAGCAGCACAAGGACGGACACAGGGGTCCTCACAAGAGCCTCTGTGCACTGAGGAAGGTAAGAGGATTAGGGACAACTTTGTGCCAAGAAATTAGGCAAAATGAACAAGTGCTGTGGATGCAATGCACCAAGCGCGAACACAGGACGAGACACACACTCTGAACACCTCTGTCGTCATCAGCAAAACCGAACTTGGAACGGAAAACTGAACTTGGAAGAGAAAAATTTCCCATAAAGGAAACTGCAGGCCCAGATGGTTTTTCTGCTAAATACTCAAGAAACGACCGCGGTTGTGAACACACTTGCTTTTGGAGGCAAGCATGACCCCGGTCCCCAAACCTGACAACGATATTACAAAAAAATCGCTGACAAACAGATGCAGAAAAACTTGTCAAATTATTAGCAAACTAAATCTAACAACATACAAAAAGTTATATAAGTCATGATCCAGCAGAAATCACCCCAGGAATGCAAGGCTGATGTAACATTTCAAAATAAATCAGTATAATTCACTATTTTATTTGTTTGTTTGTTTGGTGTGTGGGGAGCTCCCTGGCTGGGAATCGAACCCAGGCCGCAGCGCTGACAGCGCCAGCGCCGAAGCCTTAAGCCCCTGCACCACCAGGGAGCTCCCCACTATTTTAACAGAACAAGTGAGATAAACCACACGGTCACCCCAACAGATTCAAAAAAGCAGGCGGTAAATTCAGCACCGTCATGACGTGAGAGCGGCCAGCACGCTGCGAACGAGGCAGCGCCCTCCGTCCGATAAAGACCATCCGGCCAGACGCCTGCTGCGGACACGCTCCGTCGGGGAACACTCATGCGCCCCTCTCACGGCGAGACGAGGACAAGGACGCCCGCCCCGACCCCTGCACCCCACACTGTCCTCGGACTCCTGAAAGCCGCAGCAGGAAAAGGACAAAGGCATAAAGCACCGGCTCTGCTCCGGAAGGCGGAGGCTTCGAACGAGAAGCAGACGTACATACAGAAACCCGCCCTTAGCACGGTTTCAGTCCACCACGGTCCAAAAACAGTAAACAGAAAACCCCAGAAACAAACAATTCCCAAGTTTAAAGCCGCACACCCTTCTGAGCAGCGCAAGGATGCCCCACCCCGTGGCCAGCGCACGCAGGGCGCCCACAGTCCTGCCTGGCAGTCGCTTAGAGGCACAGGGCTCGTGTTCACGTCACCCTCGTTTTACCTAATGATGACCCCAAAGCCGTTCACGTGACTTTTCTTAGAGCACACTGTCCTAACTACTGTGTTAGTCAGTGACCACTGTCAGTGTCTTACCGTGCCTGATTTATACATTAAACGTCCCCACGGCTGTGGACACACAGGACAAAACACCCTGCGTGCGCCATGCAGCATTTGGTGCCGGGGACTCACTGGGGGTCTCGGCAGACGTCCTCCGCAGGTCGGGGTCTGCTGTGTGTACGGCACCCAAGGCCGCCAAATTTAAGGACGTCACAGACGTGCTGCTGAGAGAAGCGCAAGGTGAGAGGGGAGCGGGATTCGCTGGCCGCAGGTTGGGAGACCCACCCCGCTACGGCCCAGTTCTCCCCAGTTCGCCTGCAGAGCCAAGGCGGGCTTCAGGCGTTCCTGCAGACGCTGACACACCGGCTTCAAAATCTGGGGGGCAATACGACGGGCCGACAGGAGCCCCGGTGACGTCAGTACCAAGAACAAGGCTGGAGGACTCGTCCCAGGCTGACTTCAGGACGTACTACAAGTCCCTGCTGAGCCGGGCTGTGTGGCACAGGTGACGAGACAGGCAGAAGGCCCAGACAGACCCACACTTACCCGCCAGCCGCAGAACGGCGGGAACATTCCGACCGCCGTACCTGAGAGAGAACTCACGTCTACGATACATAGAAACCTACAGTTGGGTGTTGTATTAAGACAAAAACACCCAACTGATAACAATGGGCAAAAGATCCAGACATTTCAAAAACAACAACAACAATGCAGATGGTCAGTAACCCGTCATTTAGAAATGCAAAACGAAGGGCATGCTATCACACAGCTGCCAGAAAGTCTGGTGACAAAAAGACGGACTGCATCACGTGCTGCTAAGGGCGGGCGCACAGCCTCTTCCCCGGGAACGCTGGCAGCCCTTTGGGAGCGTCTGGTGGTACCTAACAAGCTGGCACACACCTACCACGTGGCCCAGCAATTCCACCGCTCGGTGTGGTGCGCACCGACAGTGAGACCCTGTTCACACGAAGACTTGCACACGTTCCTAACAGCTTTCGTCACAGCAGCCCAAATCGGCAAACAGCCCAGCTGCCCAGCGAGTGAGAGGATGAACCAGGGGGCCCGACCCAACAGCCGGCACAGAGGGGACGAGCCACGGGGCGACGGGAAGGCGTCGATGATGCTCATCGGATAAAAGCCAGTCCCAAACCCTAACACTGCACGACTCCACGCAAACATTTTGGGATGACAAAATGGTAGAATGGGAAGACAGTGGGGGTTGCGGTAGGAGGCGCGTGCCGAGGGCGGCACGAGGTCCCCGTGGCACGGGCAGCGTTCTGGACCGTGACCTGGTGGTGCACACACGACCCACACAGCTGACAGCACTGTGCAGGAGCTAACACACGTGCACGCACGGGCACACGCAAGTAACAAACGCACAACTGGGGAGCTGGGGGGAGGCTGCAAACTGCGCCAACACCCGGGCTGTGAGGCTGAACTCGTTTTGCAAAATGTCACCACTGGGGGACCAGGCCGTGTCTGCGTCATTTCTTACAACTTCTCGTGACTCCACACTTATTCCATTAAAATGACAATTCCCGCAACTACCGGACCAATTCCAGGTTACTTGGCCGATTCACACCAGACCAGGGGTGTCCGGCCTTGTGGCTTCCCTCGGCCACGATGGAAGAAGAGTCTCGGGTCACCCATAAAAACAGCTGAGGAGCCACCAAAAAATGTCGACGCAAAATTTCTGTCATGTTTTAAGAGAGTCTACGAATTTGTGTTGGGCGGCCCACCGCCACGGGCCTGGTTTAGACCATGAACCTAAGTTCCAACTAGAGATAACAGCGTGTTATCAGCAGCAGCAAAGGCCAGCTCTAAAGGGACTGGCCACACTAAAGGGCGCCAAGCTGTGCCTAGCTAGAGGAGCTCCCGCTGCTTCCTGTTAGCAGAAACTAACACGCTGCCTTTCCAAACAGCACAGGGGCGGAGCTTCATGGGCACGCCCCACAGGAGGGGGCTCCAGACCCCCCATTCTCTCTGCCCCTGAGACAAGGAGGGCCACGCGCAGGCCAAGGTCCAGTGGCCGCCAGTGACATCAGTCACTTCCCCCAGCCTGAGACCAGCCATCTGACCGGCAAGGAGGACGCAATTTCTACACTCACTGCTGACCTACTGCCTGCGTGTGATTACCGGCTACCGGGCAGAAACAAGCCGGTATGTCCATCATCGCCAAAACGCCGAAGCAACCCGACGTGCTGCGGCAGGTGAGAGAGAAGCAAACTGTGCCCCATCCGGACAGGGTGGCATGATTCCAAGGTCTACACGAGTGAGCCGAGCGGACTGGGAAGGGCACGCCAGGGACAGGACCAGACCAGGGGTGAGGGGAGGCGGAGAGACGAACGGGCAGAACACAGGGACCCTCCGGGCAGGCAAACGACTTCTACGACAGCATGTAGCCACGCACCTCCGTTAATAACGACCTGTCGCCATTGCCGTCGTCACAACGTGCCACCCTGACACGAGATGTTAGCTAAAAACGGAAGAAACTGGGGTCGTGGGGACGGTATGGGGACGCTTGTACATTCCATGCACTTTTCCTGTAAACCTAAAGCTGCCCTATAAAACGGTCTAAAACTGAAACGCAAAAAACACGTGATGACCCCAGAGGGGAAGTGGCCACCTTCTGACACCCTCAGACACCGAAGGCCATCACCTCTACAGAAGCCGATCAGCGGTGAAGGGAGGCAGCACGACAGGGTCCGAGGGCTCAGGGCACAGTCCTGACCGCACCAGGTGCAGATGAGTCCGTGAGGGAGGGGCTGACCCACGGACTCCCCCGACCACGGGTCACGGCACAGTGACCGTGTGACACTGTGCCCAAGGCACCTTGGGACAGACAACATCTATGCTTCGCTGGGGCTTCCAGGCTGTTCCTTTGTTTGTAAGACACAGGTCTGTCCCATGTGGCCCCTGTCGCTCTCTGCCAGGCGCTGGGGGCGCTGTGATGGGCAGCACAGCTGACCCCTGACACCATGGACGGAGCCCGGTGAGGGAGGACACCCGAGTGCAGCAGTCCCCAAGGACACACGTTCGTGGGGACACAGGCACAGCAGCGGCTTGCTTATGTTCTAAGATCACTCTGGTGGCTGGGTACAGAGTCCCCACGAAGAAGAGCACACCTGGGCCCATCAGAGTCTAACCGCCGGAAACCAAAGACCAAGAGAAAACCCCGAGGACACTCAGAGAGGCCGGCAGGTGGCAGGTTACACAGGGACGGTCATTCCCATCACACTCTTCTCCAGGGATCACGGATGGCAGGGGGGCAGGTGTTTAAACAAACAGGGGAAACAGCACATTTCCAGAGAGAGAGAGAGAGAGAGAGAGAGAGAAACACGAAGCAAACGCACCACCAAGACCCCATACGACCAGCAGTGCCCAAGGAGGATTGCGTCTGGGATGGGGGCAGCGGGGACAAGACAGAAGCCGGCGCCAGCAGGAGGGACGAGGACGCGGAGGCGGAAAGCCCCTCGGTGGCACCAGCAGGAGGGACGAAGACACGGAGGCGGGAAGCCCCTCGGTGGCACCAGCAGGAGGGACGAGGACACGGAGGCGGGAAGCCCCTCGGTGGCACCAGCAGGAGGGACGAGGACACGGAGGCGGGAAGCCCCTCGGTGGCACCAGCAGGAGGGACGAGGACACGGAGGCGGGAAGCCCCTCGGTGGCACCAGCAGGAGGGACGAGGACACGGAGGCGGGAAGCCTATCGGCAAGAGGCCGTTCTGGTCCTTCTTACTCTCACAGCGCGCAGGGCTATTGGAAGCACAGAGGGTCGGCACGGGCTCGCGGGGTCCGCAGTGCAGGAAGACCTGGCGCACAGGACGTGGGTGCGGAGGGGAGGGCCGGGCAGGAGGGTGTTCAGGCTCCTCCTCTGACGGAGATGCTGCTGCCTCTGCTCTGAGGGCCACGGCCCCCGACACAGCCCGGCAAACGTGGGTCCCTTCTGAAGGGGACGCTCGCCAGTGCCAGGGGCAACTCAGCGACACCATCAATAAAGTTGCACGTAGGGACCTCCCTGGTGGTGCCGTGGCTCAGGCTCCGGCACTGTCAACGCTGCGGCCTGGGTTCGATTCCCGGCCAGGGAGCTCCCCACATAAATAAATAAATGAAAGTAAATAAATAGACGGTTCCACGTACACACGACTCGGAGCAGAAGAACCACCCGTCGTGGCTAAAGGCAGCGAGGCCGGCGTTCCAGGGGGCACGAGTCGCAGCAGCTGCACGAGCGCGCACGCACCGGAGCGCCACCACGTCTCCGCCGTCAGGACCTGTGCACGGACGGCACCGCACTAAAAACGGAAGCGGCTGCCGTGCACGAGCGGTCGGCCCTGCAGGACGGGACACGCGCGGCCGCGCCTTTGGCCGCGTCTCTGGCTGCTCACAACAGACGGCGGACGCGTCGAGCCTGGCTGCTGTGTGGCCCTCGAAGGAGAAAGGGCCCGGCTGCGACCATCATTCCAACTGGCACTTCACGTTCTGAATCAGGAGAAGTCAAGGCCGTCCCTGCAGAGTCATCACGAAACTTCTACGCCACCTGCACACGTTTCCCACGCCGGCACGCCAGTCAGAACGAGCCCCCGCCAGGCGCCGTGCGGTTGGCGTTCAGCCGGACCGTCCCGGAACCCCAGATGGAATCCACCCGTGGAGGCCGCGGAGGGAGGAGCGAAGGGGAGGGAGCGAGGCCGTCCTGGGAGGCTGCGGGGTCGTTCCAAACAGCTGAAAGCTGTCCCCCTCCTACTCCCAGTCCTGTTTCCCCGTAAGGAACAGATACGCCTTAATGGTGAGAAGAAACACTGTTGCAATACAGGAAAGAGGACCATCTTGGGCATGTTCACCCCACAAATCTCAGACTGAAGGCGCTGTGGACCTGGTCACTGTCCTGACCCCCCGGCGTAGGTTCCATCTGTTTTCTCGTCCTCTGTGTCCCACTCCCGTTTTCTGACCACGTCCCCAGCACCGGGAACCACAGGCTCCACGCCGGGCACCACGAGCGGCCCCGGGAGGGTCCTCTGCACCAGCCTCGAGGCCCAGCGACAGCCCAGTGCGCCTGAGCTGCTGACCCGGCACTTTGAGGTGTCCTCGGGTGTCCTTGGGGCGCTCAGCGTGGGAGCGCACACCTCGCCATTCTGTTCTCCTAAGCCTGTGCAGGTGCGGAGGCCTTACGGCAGCTACGGCTCAGGGAGCGCTTGTCGTGGGCAGGCATTTAGGGGTGCACAAGCCCTGCACCCCACCCACCGACCGCTCCCGTCAAGTCTGCTGCTCAGGTTCCCAGGCCCGTGGGGGTGCGCAGGCAGTGCTGAGGTCACGTGGTGAGTGACTGGACCCCTCCACATGTCGACCCCTCTGTTCGGTGGGGACGAAACCGTGCCCACAGTGCCCGGCACAGGAGGAGCACAGCGGTCCCACCGAGACCCCAGTGCAGGTGAGAAGGCCAAGGCTCAGAACGCACGGCGACCTACCCAAGGTCACTGCTTGGGGCTCAAGTCCAAGTCCGGCCGCCAAGCACGGCGCCATCGGAGCGTCTGGGCACACGTCTCGCGCACCACAGTGACCCTCCCTGAGCACAGGACGGACCTTCCGCCCGCCGAGCTCTCCCTGAACAAGGCGCTATGGCAGCCCTTCCCTTCTCTGTCACACGAGAACACACGTAGCGACCAGGCCTGCGACGTGGGGTGCGGTTACACTGGTTACAGTTTTCTAACTCTTTGCTCGAACGCTAATGACTGTCACACACGCGTGGGACGCGGAAGGCACTTCCCTTCTCAGGGGATCCGTCTTCAAGACCTCAGGGGCTTTGGCACCACATTAAGTGAGGCTGACAACTGCTGTCCTCTGAACACTCTCCGTACCTGTGACCACCAGCTGGGTGGCCATTCTGCAGTGAGGACGGGGCAGAGGTCACCAGCCCGCTCCAGGGGGCACCCGTGGGTCTGATGAATCGGCAGGTCTACCCGGGTGAGCTTCACAACACACTGACTGTGACCATCTAAGACAAGCCACAAGTGACAGGTACAAGTCACAGCCACTCACCAAGGTCTGCCATGTCCCCCAGACCACAGCGGGTTCAGGAGCACGGCCACGCCACGCACGCCTGTCGGGACCCCGACCCGCGGACCCAAGGGACACAATGTCAGAGCCAGCCGAGCACGGCCAACGGCCGCCAAAACAGAGCGTCTCAGGTGAGGTCACGGTGAGCGGGACACAAGGTCAGGCAGGGGCCCACGAAACAAGTGTGGGGCCACACCAGTGCGACGGAGGGCTGTCTGGACAGTATCCAGCCACGTGACAGGAAAACGAGAGGCGTTTGTGGCCGGGCTTTTCCCGGACAGCCCGCACGCACTCCAGGGAGAGAAGGGCGCTGTTGGTACCGATCCGTCGGGACGAGACGAGAGACCAGCACCGACAGAAACGGCATTTGGAGAGGCGCGAGCCCTGTGTGCTGTCGCTGTAACACGTGTGACGGCGTTCTTCAGGGCCGCACCTGCAGAGCAGAGCAAGTGTGCAACTCCCAGTTTCCTCACCTGTAAAGCTGGGCAGCGGCGACCTAGCAAGGCTGCCCTGAGGGCTGAGGCAGAAGCACACTGAGTACCCCCCCCCACCTCCCCGCCTGCTCACAGCGGGAGTCAGGATCACGTCAGGGGGTTTCCGATGGGGGAAGGGGGCGTCCTCTAAGCGCCCTTCCTGAGAAATGCAGTTTCAAACAGAGAGCAACTTCACTCAGACAGTTAAGAAAGGCTTCACCGATAACTGTCATCCTTAAACTGCAGACTGTCAGGTTTCATCCCAAAATGAAACAGGACCATTATTAGATGGCATTAAAATTTGTGAACTTTGCATGTGATTCAAAGTATGAGTCAAAGCATTATGTAAGACGAAAACAGTCCAGTAAAAACTTTAGCCAGAATACAACTTCTTTTTAACTTAAAAAAGAGATATTGAGTGGGTTCACATATTTTAAAAACTCCATTCCCAGCCAGGGAACTACCCACATAAAAAACAAACAAACAAACAAACAAATAAAAACTCCACTTATAACTAACCTTTGTATTTTACTTATAACCAAATTCTTATTTTAAAGGACACAGAAAAACTTACTGCAACTGCAAAAAAGCTCAGGTTTTAGTATCAAGCGCGCTAGCAGTAGCTAAACGAGCACCGAAACACGGAGCACAAAGTGTTAGCTACGGTGATGGGGACAAGACACACACTGGCAGAACAAGCTGGCAGTGAGATGTGGGAAAAAGTACAGTGGGTACTCTTTGACCCAGAATTTCCCATTATTTACCTGGGAGAAACCTTCTCACAATAAAAGACACTCCTGGGTAATGAAATGGGGCTGCCCAGCTAAAAAGCAAACACGTGCCATGCTGCCAATCCCTTCCGAGGACAGAAGTGACCGAGGACAGAAGTGACCGCACACAGCCAGGTGGCGGCAGGGGTCCCTCTCCAGGGCGGGCCACTCCTACTCCCGTCCCATGTCTGCGGCCTCATCCCCCGGCCTGCCCGCCAGGGCCTTGTCCCGGGCCCCCCGCACCTGAACTCGGCCGCTGATGCGACGCACGGTTAGAAGGAGACAGCAGGTGGGTCACAACACACCTCCACTCCAGCCCGTGAGACAATCGAGGCGCAGGGCCAAGGGCGGCCAGTCAGCATTCCGATCCCGACTCTCAGAACTGCAACTTTATAACCAGCCGGCGCCGAGGCCCTGAGAACACGCCCCGGGGACACCAGACTGTACGTATCTCACCTTGTAAACCACCACCCCTGCTGGCCACACACGTTCAACACAGAAACACTAAAAGGGTGACAGTCACAAATAACCCATGGTGACGGGTAAGGTTCAAACGTTCAGGGAACAGTCACGACAATTCACAATGGATCGCCCTGTTCTAAAACGTCAGTCGGGTTTCTGCCACAGAAGTAAGTTTTTAAAACCAATCATGTGGACACCTGCACGAGGCAGACTGATTTTGGATTAAGCGCGCCTTTAATGTACACGAGGGCTGTCCAGGAAGTACCCAGCCCGGTAGCATGAACCCCAGAGGCATCCAGGGCTGGAGGTCTTCCTGGACAGCCCTCGTACAGACGAGTCCTGACAGGGACACTGCTCAGGACGCCGTGTTCACTAGCGCCCAAACCCGGCCTCACGCCCTGCTTCCCTCTTCAGAGAATGAGACGCTGAACTTAATCTCTGCAAGTTCAGTGCTAACTACCAACGTGTCTGTAAAGTTCTCGGAAGTTAAACCTGTTTTCATTTGCTGAAGACCTAAATCTATTAAACACCTGCCAGCACCGAGAACTGGGGCAGAACGCACTCACTGGCACGACTCAGACAAAATGAACGCAAAGGAAGACAAAACACAAGTCAAACCAAAGGCGGTTTAGCCTTAAACCTCCAGTGACCGGTACCATGTGAGCTGCTAATCCCCTTCAGGGCTTGTCATTACCTAAGAGCTGGCCCAGCGTCAGGACAGGGGACAGCACAGGCACAGCAATCCCCTCTCGTACACGAGGGTGGCACTTTCATACGACAGGACTGTCATCATCTTTCGGCACCTCTGCCACTTACGTTTAGGAAGCGGCTGAGGACAGAGCCTTCCATCTGCCACCTCCTGTGCTCCCCCAGCAGGCCGGCCGCGCAAGTGCCATGACCCCCATTTCAGCGCAGCCTGTCACGTGAGCCCTAGTCCCGTCCTCTTTCCGGAAGAAACCTAGCCCAGGCTCCACCGACACACAGAGGGGGAGACTAGGACAGAGCAGGAGGTGCATCTGCAGCCCCCACAGGCACTGAGCTAACCGTCCAGTCAGAGCGGCCAGGAGCCTGCCCTCAGGGAGAGCCCCTGGAGACTCACGAGGGCAGCGGCCAGAGTCACGTCACCTCCCACTCACGAGGGCAGCGGCCAGAGTCACGTCACCTCCCACTTCCCGAGAACCGGGCTGCCTTCGCAGGCTGCGATGCGGCGTGCCTGCAGCATCACACGCTCCATGTCCTGCACAGAGGACTGCATGGGAGAGTGCAGGAATTTCCCCAGGGGCAACTGTGTCCGTGCACGCCGAGCTCATCCCGCCTCAGGCACTCTATCAAGGCCCCCAGCCTCACTGCATTTTAGTCATTCATTCAACAAACACACCTACTGAGCATCGCCTACACTCCAGGACCAAAGTCTGGCTCAGCAGCTGGTTACAGGATTCTGGGGGGTGGTGTCAGGTAGGTGGTCAGACAGGAACTGGTACTGGGGGCACTGGTCTTCAGGGTACCTCATAGCTGAGCACAGGGGCGCCCGCCCTCTGCAGGTGACGGCACTCAAGAACAAAGCTGGCTCAGAAGCACACAGCATCCACACAAGCCTGAGACATGGATCAAGTCGTCACAGGAGGACCCACTCACTCTGAGTTACTGTGGGCACGAGGTGGAGGTTCTAGACACGAGTCCCAGCGGCCTTCAGCCACAGAGCAGGACCCATCTGGTTCCGCCACAGAACCACAGCCACGGAACAGCGTGCTTTCTAACCGATCACACCCCCTCACGCCACTTAACCAGCAAATGTCACCTGGTATTTGTGTGTGTGTGCGCGCGCACGGGGGGCAGGGGGTAACCAAACACAAAACCTCTAAGTGCACTATCACCAGTGGCACATCTGACTCTAAAACTTCCTTATTCTGAAATAGTTACAGACTAGACGTGGCAAAGAGGTTTGCGGAGGTGCCCAGCACCTCTCAGATCTGCCTGGTGCCTGGCTGTTCCTTCCCAAGGGGCAGGTGACTGCCATGGACGTCCCTGAGAGCCCAGTACCCCCAAGTGCTCAGGACACACCCACACGCCTTCCAAGCAACAAGGTCAACGTATCACCTAACCGTCAGCAGGGCCATCGCCTTCATTCACTCTGCAAGTATTTACTGGGCACCTACTAATGCCCGCAACCATTCCATGCACGAAGCAGCCTCCCCAGGGACCTCACCTCATAATAAAGTATTATTGCAACAGACATGTTAAACGGGACACTGGAAGAATGAGGTGCTGTGGGAAACAGGAGGTAGCGGGCTGACAGAGGTGGGGGGTCAGGGAAGGTCTGGCCTCAGGGAGCATGAGGGGGAGGCGCTGAGTGGTCTGGGCAGACCCGAGGACAGAGCGTGCAAGTGTGTTCAGAGACCAGCAGAAAGGCCGGTGTAGCAGGAGGCAGGGCACAGAGCGGGGCAGGTGGCCCGACAGGCATCCCACCCCCCGCAGAGTCCCCTCCGGAGGCCACAGTGGCTCACGGTGGCGGTCCCTCACAAGGCTCACTGTCCTCCCCACAGGCCTGAGTGTGTGCTCACCGCACACCCCTCTGTGCTCTGCTTTCACCAGGGCTCTGGGGGGCTGGGCACGGGGCGGGGGGGCCTATAACACACATCTTCCCGCACGGATCGCTGGGAGACAGAGCCGTCTGCACCACCCGACCCACCCGAGCTGCCCCGAGCCCGAGGACCCAGACACGGGCAAGAGAACACTGGACCATCGAGTCCCCCAAGGCGGCTCTCTCACTTCAGTTCTCGTTGGACACGTTACCCAACCCTAAAACTCGGCGCGTTTCACAAGAGACAAGCAAGGAAAGGAGCACGAGTCCTTAGAGCTTGGGCCAGTTCTGCCTTTATGCAACCCTGATGACAGGCGGGCGATCTGTGATCCCATGGTCTGCGCCTCAAGGTAGTTTTTAAACCGACAACCAAGTCAGGACCAAGGTGTCCACCAAGTCCCACCGCACCTCCTAGGCCAGACCAGCTGGTTAGAACGCCGGCTCTGTGGGGCCAAAGCTGGAAACAGAAAGCATAACCGGAAACTTTGGCTTCCTCTCCCCGCGTGACACAACTGAATTTTGAGAAATGGTCCCTGGGGCGCACGAGAAAGGGAGTCGGTGCTCACAGCGGCCGCCCCGCGCAGACATTCCGGTCCGAACGCACGCTACATCCCAGGGAGGAGACCCTCCTGTCGGTCACGGGGCCGTGGGGGCGGAGGCACGGCGGCGCGCTCGCCGCGCCCCGGCGGAACCGGGGCGGCCGGACGGAGCCTCGCAGCCCCGGGCCACCCCGAGGTGCGACCCCGCCCGCGTGGGAGCGCGCGCGCGAGCCGGAGCCGGCGGCACCCCCGCGACTGCGGCGAGCGCGGACCCACGGGCCCACCCCGACAAAGGCACGCGCGGCGGGCGCCGCTTTCCGCCCGCCCGGGGGACCCCCGCCGCCCCGTCCCCTCCCCAGGCCGCCGCCGGCGCTCCGGAGTGGGTCCCCTCCGCCGACCCCGCGCCCGGAGCGGCGACGCCGCCGCCGCCATTTCCGGCCGCGGGCCCGTCGCCCCTCGCCCCCGAGCGCCCCGCCGCCCCCGGCCCGCACCCCGCCGCCCCGCACCCCGCCCCCCGCGCGGGCTGACGCGAGGCCCGCCGGGCCCGCCGCGAGCTCACCTGTCCGCGCGCCCGTCCGCCCGCCCGCCGGCTTCGCGCCTCCGCTCCGCGACGCTGCTGGACAGCCGGCCGACGCGCTCCTCAGCCGGGGCTGCGCCTCGGGGACCCCGGAAGGCGGCGGCGGCGGCGGCGGCGGCGGCGGCGGGGGCAGCGGCAGAGGGCGCGGGAGCAGGACCGGCAGCGGCGACGGGGGCGCGCACGCTCACGCACGCACCCGCACCGGCGCGCGCGCCCCCGGAAGGACGTGGGCTCCAGGCGCGCACGGAGCAGGCCGCGCACGGGGTCGACCGCGCGTGCGCTCAGAGCGCCAGGCGGAGGCCCCGCCCACCCGGGGCGGAGCCCGAGGTGACAGCTCCCGGGCCGAGGCCCCAGCGCTGTGGGCGGAGCTTGCTCCGCGGAGCCGGAAGCGCCTGGCGTCAGGCGGTGGCGCGGCCCGCGGCTGGGGCCCGAGGTGCTCCCCGGTGGGCGGGCCGCCGCCGCTGCGGAAGGGGCGCGGGGACTCGCCTCGTTTGCTCAGCGCTTTACGTAAGAGGGAGAAACGGGATTGTTCTCGTCGAAGTGAGCCACTGTTTGCGACTGACGGTTTCTCATCCCTGCAGCGCCGAGAGGGGACTTCCCGCCTTCCCGCTCAGTCACCGGAACCGCAGGTCCCACTTCCACCGTCCACTCACCCAGAGCCGCCTACAAGCAACTGCGTGGGAGGGCCGAGGAACCAGCTCCCACAGTCTTCCCGCCCCGGCGCAGCCCACTGACTCCCGAGGGAGGGGAGACCTTCTCCGTCTAGTGACTGCTCTGTGCCTGGTACACAGGGATGTGAGTTTTCATCCTGGAAGCCACCCCAGCAGACCCTTCCGGTCAGTGCTCCTGCCTCCTCGCTTCCGCTCTTGCCCACTGGCCATTTTCCCCTCAGCAGATTTGTCTTCTTAAAACGGGAACCTGATGACTTGCAAGGCTTCCTACGACACAGTAAAATCCAAACTTGGTGCCAACAAGCTGTGGCCCCAGCTGCCTCTGCCCTCTCCTCACATCTCGTTGTCATCACGCTGGCCTTGAACTGCTGACTCAGGAGGATGGGAGACTGTGGGCAGGAATCACAGGACCCAGCACCCATTTCAGACTGAAGCTCTGTTCTGCCCGTGTTGGGAGCTGCAAGAGCAAATGAATCAGGGAGTTCCCTGGTGGTGTAGTGGCTTAAGGCTTCGGCGCTGGCGCTGTCAACGCTGCAGCCTGGGTTCGTTTCCCAGCCAGGGAACTACCCACATACCAAAAAACAAATGAATCAGGCCTCGGCGAGTCCCTCCCTGATCCGGTAATTCCGCTTTAGGGACATTCTTCCTAAGAAAATGTTCCCAATACAGAAGAAGGTGTCAGCAGGAAGCTGCTCTTGCTGGATTTATAAAGGTGGAAACAGAACCGTACGAGTAAGCACACTCACATGAAACAGTAATGAAAAGGGACACAAAGGCTACATAATAACAAAATTCTTGTGATACTTCCTGAAAGCAAAGTGAGCAAGACGCATGATGTATACACAGTGCATTATAACCAATACATTTGGAAACAAACAAGCCAACCTGTTTAGAGAACATGAGACAGGAAAGATACCTGTCAAATGTGGACAGCGGCTAGTCAGGCCACGTGCTTTACATGCCCTTCTGTCGGGTGAGGCGGACCCCGTTACTCTCACCCCGAGACGAGGGAGCCGAGGCTTCAGAGGAGCAGGCCCCGTGCTCCTGTGCAACCCTTGCAGCCCCTCCAGCGTGCCCTTGGTTCCCCTCACCCCACCACTCCCCCAGTCCTCCAAGCACCTCTCACCCAGTCAGGCACTCAGGGCAACAGCTGTCTTCCCTACGAACATTAGTGCAAAGTCCTTGAGGGCTGAGTCCACGTCAAATTCACCCTTGCACCCCACAAAAGCCCAGCAGGTGGACTCTTACCCCCCGGGGCATTTAATACACAAAGACTACACGCAAACTATTTCCAGTGGCAACGAGGGGAAACGTTCCCTGAAGACGGCGGTGGTGCTTCCCATGCTTTGTACCAGCTCACCGCTGCTGGACAGTCGCTGCTGGTCGGTCGGTCGTGTGGCAATTAACCTCTGATGACTGCAAGCCAGTAACCTCCCCCGCTGTTACATCTGGGGCACGCCCGGGCCCCTGGGCCCAGGGCAGGCTAATGCTGCTGCTAAGGGGTTCCCACTGGGAATACCTGTGCTGTGGGCCATGGCCCGTGCACAGCAGCGGGCAGCTCTCCGGGCAGGGCCCGGGGTGGCAGTGCAGCTAGCACCCCGCGTGGTGCCAACGAAAAGCTGGCTGCAGGGCACCGCTCGCCATCTCTGAGTAATAAAGGGAAGGAAACGAGACTGTTCACATTTGCTGGTTCCTGCATGAAGAAACTCTGGGGGCAGCAACAACAGTCGTCCAAGCCCAGGTGGGGGTTTCTCAACATGCCTGGTCAGCCTTGTTCCAAACCCCGTGGACAGACGACCGGGAAACGTAAAGCGGGGACCCCCCAAGGCAGGCCTGCACAGCAGCTGTGTGCCAGCCCTCCCTGCTGGGTGACGCCCCAGTCCCCAGGCAGGGGTCCGTGCCACCTCAGCTCCCCCTCTCCCCACACTGCCACGGTCCTTTAGGGTGCTGTCGTTTGCCCATCATCTTCGTGGGACTCTGCTGGCCCGAGGAGGACCCACTTCTTCCTGGTACCCCCCACCCCCAGTGAGCTCCCCAACCTGGCCGAGGGGTGCGCATGGCCTCTCTGCTCTGCAGCAGCCATTCCGGATGCTCGGGGATGTCAAGCAGCCCTCGTCCCTGCCCGCCCCTCCATGGGGCGAATCCTGGCTGGCTGGCCCGACGCCTGCTGCGCAGCCTGACCCGATGTGCCACCCACTGGCTCCTCCTGGTGCCCACCGCCCCTTCCTGAGACCCGCAGGCTTAGCGCCGGTGCGTTCCCGCCGTGCGCGCTTTGCTTCGTAGCACTGAAGGTTTGGTGCTCGTGTCGGACGTGATCTGCCTGCCTCTCCCTGGGGTGCAGTCTTGTCCTTGGGTCCGTTTGCCACTCTTTTGTCACCTTCCTGAATGAAGTTAAGACACACACACACACACACACACACACACACACACACACACACAGAGGCTGGAGTGGCTTTTCTCCTGTGGTGCTTTATTGACTTTAAGGAAAAGACAAACCAGGACTGCCCTGCGCCTTGCCTCCTCACCACAGCGCATCTGAGCAGCTCTAACTCTGCAGAGGACACAGGTGCTCTTCCTGTGGCAGGAGCGTGGGCCAGCAGACACCCAGGTTCCACAGAGCACATCACCATCCATCCAAGCAGACGCTGTGAGCTGACGGCCCCCAGGGAGTGCAGACGCACCTGCAGGCCAGGTCTGCACCCCTAAGAGCCAGTAAGGCACAGCTACCCCTCAGGCACGCCTGACACGTGGGGGACCCTGGTGACAGGCTGCTGGGCAGTGGCAGCTTCAAAATGGGAAAAAAACCTTTGTAGCTCCTGAGAAAAGGCGAGAGCAGGGTTTCAGCTGCCCCCACACCTGGCCCAGACCTGCCCCGCAGGCTCCATCGGCTTCCCACACATTCCTGGCATGTGGCAGCGAGAGGCTTGGGGACTTGGAGCAGCCCTTGAAGTGGGAGCCACTGACCAGCAACGTGCCGGCCGGGCCCGGCCACAGCAGGGCAGCACTGCGAAGGGTGCAGCTTTTCCTTCTCCTGTCCCCACCCCCAGAGGCCCAGGAGCCCTGTGGCCAGCGGGAACCCTGTTGTCCTGGAGGACAGGGAGGCAAGTTTCATGCACTGGGGGGCAGTGGGGGAGGGAAACGAAACCCGCCCCCCGCCCAGGTCCAGGTGTGCTGCCCCTCAGACTCGATGCAGAACCCCGGGGCTCAAAGCCCACCAAAGAGCCCTCCCTTTCGCACATGAAACGTTATGAACAGACGAGGCGTAAGGCGACAGAAGGCTTGTATTTCAGCTTGAGTCCAAACCAACGTCTCCTAACTATGCGGTGAAAGCTGCTTTGCTTAGCTCTAAATTCGGAAAATCCACTGCATGTAAAAAATAAAGAATTCGCTTCCGAGAAATTCGCTAGTGTGACCATCAGGGAGCTGCTGGGAACCAGTCTCGTTCTGGAGTCTCAGAACAGGGACGAGAAGGCAAAGCTCAGAAGACACCAATCCCGCATCTCCCGGTCCGCCAGCATCCTGCCGAGCTTGGCCTGGACCCCGGCCCACCCGTCCGGCACCCAGGAGGGCCAGCACAGGGCTCTGCATGCAGACTGTCCAAGTCGTGCGAGCCAGAGGCCACATCTGCGTGCGGACAGCACGACTGTCCTCACAGCATGCTGCCCGCCGGGGCCCAGCAGGTGCTCCATGCTGCGGTGGCAGGGGTGGCGAGGAGGGGGTGCTCCGCTGTCCCAGGGCCGGGCAAGGCTGCTGCGGGCTTAGAAAGGCGTGTGCTCAGGCAGGGGCTTGTCACCACTGCCTGTCGGGGACGGAAGGCTGTCATTGCCATTCTCTCTGCCACCCACGACCTTGGACTAGACAGAAAAAGACGGAAAAAGAAACCCCTGAGACGGAGGACCTGAGGCCAGCAGACCGTGGCCCCTGCCGGGAACGCAAGGCAGTCAAGGCTCCCCACGAGTCACGCGACCTGGACACTGCTTAGCAGCAAAGGGGACACAGGTGGCAGACGGGACACGTGCCCAGGGAACTATGCCGAGTGACCAGAGCCAGTCCCAGAAGGGCGCACCATGCGACTCCACTGGCGCGGCTCTCCTGACACCACAGAACTGCAGCAACGGAGGCCAGGCGAGTGGCCGCGGGTGGGCCGGGAGGAAGGCGGCCACTGCACAGGTCTCTGTGGGGATGGAACTGTTCTCTGTCCTGTCACTGTCATGTCCCGGGTGTCATACTGCAATGTTATCACTGGCGGAAACTGCCAGAGGTACAGGGCTCTCTGTACAACTCCCTGTGACTGCGTGTGACTCCACAATGACTACCCAAGTGCCAGGTCACACCCCACCAGGAGATGCAAACGGCCCAGGTACAGTTACCTTTATGGTTCCCACTCGGTCTTCCAACGACTTGAAGGTTGCAGAATTCCTTAGAGAGAGAGAGAGAGAGAGGACGTGTCGGTACAAGCAGCAAACACGTGCGTTGCTGTCCTGAACTCGAAGGGCCTCAGGGTCAGGGTCACCCTCCAGGGAAGATCCCCGATAGCATCCTGAGGTCTCACTGCTCAAATGTGACAAGTCAAAAGAAGGGGAGAGGGCACAGTCCCTGAAGAGAGCCCAGCCAAGGTCATTCCAGAGGCTCCGCCAGGTCAGAACCGAGGTCAGCCCCACTGGCCAACCACAGGGACAGGAGACCCGCCCGCCACCAGTAAGACCCAGGCTCCAGGTGGGTGAGCCACAGACCCGACCCGGATGGCAGGTGGGTGCGGGCACCTTTCTATGCCCTGTGCGGGGTTAGGGAAGTGCCACGTGTCCTGCACGCAGGCCTCCTTTAGGTCAATGCGAAAGGAGAACCGAGGGCAGCCTGGGGCAGGGGAGTGGCGAGGAGGCAGGGGGGAGGCAGGCTAGGCCAGCACCACCCAGCCCCCAGAGCCCCAGAGGCAGCCTGTCCTGGGCTCCCAGCTTGCTCTGGGGTGTGGCAGTGACAACAAGGACAGGAGAGAGCGGGAGACACAGGAGGGGGCGTCGAGGGAGGATAGGACACCAGGCTCCCTGCCGGGAGGGGAGCAGGCAGTCTCCACAAAGGCCTCCCGGGCGCCAGGTGTGTGTGTGAGGACTGCCCCTGCCGCCCGACCCCGCGGGCAGCCCTGGACGTTCTGCGTGCAGCCGCGACGCCGCGTACGTTACCTCATGGCTGGCATACTTATTGAGTGGCGGATGGAGCAGCTGCTGCTTGGAGCGTGGCAAAAGCAGAGAGAAGCGAGAGTTAGGGCGAGAGCAAGGCCGCGCGTCCCCTGCGCTCACGAGCTCGGTCGGGTCTCAGGGGACGAGCACACTCCCAGCACCTCTGGGACAAGCACAAAGAAGCCTCAAACGGCCCCTGCAGGGGAGGACCCGACCCAGGCTCCTCCAGCCCCACCCAGAAGTGTGACGCCGCTGCGGGACACCGGGGCCTGGGCTCAGAACAGCTGTCGGACGTCCGTACTTGACTCACAGCAAGTGCAGCAACGTTTTAGCAAAAGAGAAGCAACCAGGTCAAGTACGCAAAAACGTTAATCGTCGCAGACTGTCCTGAACTTGGGCCCCGGCCCTCCCGGCGAGCAGCACTGGTGTCGGCCGGAGGACCCTGCCTGGGCCCGTGCTGCCCCGCTGCACAGCGCGCCACGTCACAGACGAGGAGCACGCCACGCGCAGGGACAGGGCTGCTCCTCTGGGGAGCAGGCGGCTTGAGGGTCAGCCCTGCACCCACCACGCGGCCGGGACCACAGCTCGGGAAGCCAGCGCGCGCTCTCCCTCACACGCCGTCTGCCGGCCTCGGTGCTGCGAGGGGCCGGGCCGTCCCGGGCCCCTCACCACCTCCGTCCAGCACAGCCTCCTAGGGCCTGCCCCCCAGAGAAGCCTCCCCGGGAGCGCGCAGCGTCAGTCTTACCTAAAGGAGGGTGAGAAAGGACGAGCCCTGAGAGGTGCAGCAGCAGAGAGAAGAGACGCGGCGTTAGCAGAGAAAGGCCAGTGCCCGCCCGCCCTCCCCTTGGGCTCCAGAGGCCACCCGCTAGTCCCCATGCAGCCAGGAGGAGAGGGCGCACACCCCAAGTCCCAACGTAGCACACACGACAGACAAACACATACCCCACTGCCCCGCCCTCCTGGGTGCGGTCACCCACAAGGGCCCCGCATGCCCACGACCCTGTCTGGAGGCGAGAGTGAAGAGGCCCCAAGGGGATGAGCAGCACAAAGGCGTGAGGTGCGCCACGGGGCCCGGGACCCGGATCCAAGTCACACTGCGCCTCGGCAGAGCAGCCCGTGTCCTGTGAGCACCTACGTGTGCACACACGCCAGCGGGACTGGGGACGCCTTCAGGGCTGAAGGCTGTGCCCCGGCCCCATCACCACGGTGACAGAAGCCGGCTTGGTAACCAGTGTGTCCTCCAGCCCCAGCCAGGCCTCCTCTCTAACCCTCTGAAGTCACCCCAACACACAGGTCACTGCAGAAGCGATCTGCTTCCCTCCAGAGAGCAGGAGAGGACGAGGCTAAGGCACGGCAGGTGCCCCGTCAAGATCCCTGAGCAGGATGGAGGCCAGACCTCTGACCTGAACCCAGTCCCCCTCCCACCACCTCACGCCCCAGGGCACCCACACAGCTTCTCAGGCCAGACTGGGGCCACTCCAGCCCGGGAAGCTGTCCCGAAGGTCTGGCCTCCAGCACCATAGTGCAGTGGCCATCGGGGACAGCCTGAGCCGAGCTCATGGTGGAACCAGTGCTGGACTCGCAAACTCGAGGTCTGAACTGGGGGAGTTAATGGTTTCAGGCTCAGAAATCACCTGAGACCACATGGTGACACAATAGGGACACATCAAGGACCCTGAGGTGTCAAGAGTTCACAGCAGCACTGAAACACAAAACGACAAACCCAGTGGGAGACGCAAGCCCCCAGCGTGAGACACATCAGCCAACAGGACAAGCCCTCCAGGTGCTGAGTGCCACCTGGTCCCCTGCAAAGTGAGGTGCCAATTCGATTCCACACACGGCAGGCACAGTGAGGATGGGCACAGGGACGGAGCTGTCCCAGCGTCACTGTGATAGCAGACCTGCTCACTGCTGGCCACAGCCCATGTGCTCCCTGACCTGTAGCTGCATGCCCATAGGCAGCAAACCCCAGCTCCTAGCAGCAGCAGATGCTGACCTCACAGTCCCCGCAGTGGGCCGTGCAGAGCTGCTGGAGCCAGCACACGTCCCCTGGCTCCGCCAATTTCCGCCCGGGTGCACTGGACGCACTCCACAGCGAGCGAGAGCACTTAAAGTGACAGAGTGACATGAAGTGACAGGGAACCCTCCTGGGGGACACACCGCAGATGACCCACGTTGTGAGGAAAGAACAAGCATAACTGGACATGCTGCTGGCTGCAGGGCGCTGGGATGACCCTCTCGCCTGCCCTGGCATCCCCGGGAGCGAGGCCTGGCCACCAGTGGCACGTGATCAGTCTGTCACCGGGCTTACCACAGCTCAGGTGGCCCAAGCAGGCACCTCGCAGTGCAGCACGATGGTGTCATCTATCTCCAAACGAGCTCTGTTACCAGAACGCAGCCACACGTGTTCGTGGCTCCACGGGGCCTCTGGGAGGGGGTCTCTGCGAGGCCCTCACTGCCAGCTCAGCGCCAAGGCGAGGGTCTCTCTTGGGCCCGAATCACAGCCATGGGGGGCAAGGCCTCCATAGACTGGACAACCCGCAGGGACCTCCCCACAGCTGCTCGGCAGCGTGACCAAAGCCCCAACAGTGGGGGGCCGCAGTCCCAGGTGCAGGGGACACACAGGCCGCAGGCCGACGGCTCCGCTTCTCCCGAGGTGGGAAAAGGTTCAAAACGCGCCGGGAGGAGGGCAGTTGCGTGCAACAAGCAAAAGCAGACGGTGAGCAGAGCTCTGCTCAGCTGGGCGGTTTCCCAGGGGCGTCAGCATCTGTCTTCACCTCTGGCTAAGTGGCCAGGGCAGTGAGATGGGCCAATGCCTGAGCCCAGCAGGCAGCGAGGAAGCCCGCAGGGTCAGAGCCATGCTCAGCCCACCCGACACCCCACAACGCCACCGTGTGGCTCTCAGGACAGGGTGGGGGCTGTTGGAAGGTGTCCCCTGAAATCGAGCAGTGAGCTGGTGATGGTGGTGACACTCCACACTGCCTGTCTGTCGTTCACTGATGTGTGTCACATCCTAAGAAGCCCCATGAAGGCGGCCTTCAAGGGCACAGCTAGGAGGCAGCCAGGCCAGGTTCTCATCCCGGCCTATGGCTCCCAGGACCAGAGGTCCAGCTGGGAGAGGGCATGGCCATCAGGCTGGGGTCCACCAAGTGCCTGAGCCACCCTGCTCTCCCTGGCCCCCAGGCTGGAGGCTTTGGGCTCCACGGAACTTTATTGAGAACCGTTCGCCTTCACCAACCCCAAACACCGCAAGTTACCCAAAGGCACCAGGCACTGTCCCTCCCCTGAGAAATTCGGAAACTGCAAGGGAGACAGCCACCCTGCCATCGAGGCTCCGTGCACCAACTGGCCTAGGGCTGGCGTGGCCATCCTGTGGGTGCTGAGGGACCCCAGGGCGTGTGCGTCTGAGCCCCAGGGCACCAACAGGCTCCTCACGGAACCGCTAAGAAATCTAAAAACCCGGAAACCTTCCACAGTGCGGTGAGGCTCAGGGCAGAGGGGACAGGCAAGGGTCCCTTACCTCATGTCCCCAAGCTTCCTGCTGATGGCCGAACCCACGGTGGACAAGGCGGCGGAAGTCTTCTGTCCTGCCTGGGAGAGAGTCTCCTGGGTCTTCTTGTAGCTGAAGAAGAAACGCCAGTTCAACCAACCAAACACAGGGGCAGCCACCACCCATAAGCCAGGACAGAAGACGCCCCGAGAACGCTAGCCTGGTCACCACGGAGGGGGCATGCGCCCAAGCCCTGCGGCCCCCAGAGGAACAGAAGCAGCACTGCCAGTTTGTGACCTCCCGACCCTGAACCAGCACTGTCTTCTGACCTCATGTCATTCCCGTCCCGCCAGCGACCTGACCTGAGAAGGCCAGAGGCCTCAGGAGGCTCCTCCTTGCTCTGCCCCATGTGACAGGGCCCCCAGGGGAGGGTGCAGCTCGCCCACACCCGCAGGGGCATGCTCCCGGAGTGCCAGCCTGCTCAGCCTGAGGGTCCTCCGGCTCCCCCTGCCCCACAGAGTCCTGTGAGAGCCGGGACCTCAGCCTCCCGCCACCACTCAGTTCCTGCAGGCCCGCCTCCTCCACGCCCGTGCCGTCCACCCTCACACGCATGCGTCACACGAGTACGGCTCCACGGGACCAACACCAGTGGGTCAGGGAGGTGCCTCGGCCACAAGGACGGCAAGGACACCCCCAGGCCCACCTCGAGAGCCAGCGCCTGGAGCTGCCTCATCCAGCTGCTGCCATAGACACAAACACGGCAGCACGAACCCAGGAGTGCCTGTCTGGCCAGCCTGGCAACGCTGAGAAGTAGCGGCTTGGGACGGCAGGGCTCCCGAGCTGTCAGCCTACTCTGCTGACAGGGGAACGCATGGCCAGATAGCACCAGCCGTGGGTCCCCCGAGCCCGTCCCCACTGCTGCCACGCAACAGCCTTCCCACCCAACAGTGTCTGTGCCTGCCACTGCCACCTGTACCACAACTGTCGCAGAGTCTAGCAAGACGGGCAACAAAGGTGAAGAGGCACCTGTGGCAGGTGCGACAGCACATCCCCACAACACAGCCTGCTCAGGAAAGGCTCTCGAACCTTCTCGGGGGCCCCTAACTTGCAGCACCTGCTAGAGCCCCCCAATCCAAAGCCGGACCTGATGAAGTGCTCCTGTTTCCCAATGGGCTAAGATTATCTGCAGGAAACACCTGCAGCCACGTCGTTCATTACCAAACGCCAGGCGCAAGGGGACTGAGGACACAGCTCCGAGCTCCGTTTCCAGATCACGTGTCCTGTGGTTCTGAGTGAAACAGTCTGAGCAGAAGCTTTCAGGAGACTCTCGGCTCCCCGTGCGCACAGGCCACGTCGGGGGAGCGCCGGCTGCAGCAAGGGGCGCGAGCCTGTGCCAGGATCCCGAGGTGCCCTTGGGCAGCAGGCACAGGAACCCCAAAACCGAGGCAGACATGGCATGGGAGCCAGCGTTCATGCCTAGGGGAGTCAGCTTCGCCGGGCCAGAGCCCCAGAAGTCACCCCCACCTCATGGGAAGAGAAGGAGCCTCCTCCCACCAGCAGCCGGAGGGCTGTCGGTCGGCACAGGGCGTCTCCGGACGCACCTTCCGCTCTCCCGTGGGTGCTGCCCCTCCCCACTCAGGGTAGGCACGGGGTCCTGGTCTGGTCGGCCAGAGCTCACCGCTCCTGGCCACCGTGAGAATCTGATGAGCAGCCACAATGGGCCACCTGTCACCCCTTTGCACCACGGAGGAGGAGCTGGTCTGAGAACGATGCCACGTGAAGGAGCGGAGGGTCCCCAGCACCCCAGAACACCCACGGCAGTGATGGGCCATGGTGTCAAACTACACGAAGAGTCGAACATGTGAGCTGCTGGGGCTCGGGGACAGTGGCTGCAAGTGCCCGCCCACTGGGGTCTGTCGCCCTCACGACAAGCGTGGCGGAGCCGTCTCCTGTCAGCCCCACGCGGAAGCTCGTCCGCCACGCTCTCCGGCAACCACGAAAGCGTCTCCTTCCACACAGGAGGCCCGGAGCCCGGGCGAGGACTGTTCCTAACACAGCCCCAGCAGGCTGAAAGGAGCTGCAGTTGGGGGGCAGCACAGGTAGGGGAGGAGGCGCCACCTCGCTGAAGGGTCTCAAGTAAGCCGTCAGCAGCCATTTGCAACTGCGGCGCTGGTGCTGGCGCTGGCGCAGACACCATCCAGGCGAGTGCAGATGCTCTGTGCAGCGGACGGCACGGTGCCTCTTGGAGGTTCCCCCGACATGAACTGCACCTCTCCCCGCACCCAAGGACCCCCCAGTGCTGGGGAAGCTCTGCAGAACCCAGCAGCCGGAGCTCAGGCTGCAGGGGAGGAAGGAGGACCAGAGAAAGTCCCACGACACCAGCCCAGGTGCCACGCAGCCACCTCGCCCACTTTGAAAGCCGAGGCGCTGCCCGGGCCCTGCTCGGGCCTCACATCTAGGGATGTGTGCCAGGCGGAGGGAAGCTCTCCACGTGGCCCGGTGTCACCGGCTGCACCCTGCTCCACAGCCTCTGAGGGACAGTTCCATCTGTGTCAGAGAGGAAAACACTACACTAAGAGTAAGAGAGCCGGCAAACACCCCAACACGCTCTGTGCCCGGCGCACTGCTGCCTGTCCCCAAGAGGCCATCGGGAGGAGGGAGGTGCTGACGGCAGAGGCACTCACAGGTCCGACTGCGTCATTTTCTCATTCCACTCCCCGAGTTTCTCAGAAGTTTTCACGTAGCTAGAAACAGAAAGTCTGTGGTAAATCATTCAGAAAAACGAGTTCAACTCAGGTTTCACAGTGCAGGTGCGATCCCAGGGAAGGTGGAGGAGGATCGGAAGGACCCCGGGTCCACAGCCTGCCCGAGGACAGGGTCTGCCGCTTCCGCCAGGGCCCAGGGTGAGGCCCGGTGAGGTGTCCGCAGAACTGACAGGTGCTTTCCCATTCGGGTCAAGGGGCTGCCTGCGTCGTGCAGTGCAGGTAGCTCCAGGGAACAGCGGTGTTGCAGGAGGGAGGGCACAGCCTGTGGCCCCAGACATTCTGCGACAGTCGCCTCAGCAGCAGGACCTACGATGACCTATGACAGAGGAACGGCTCTGCAGAGGTGAGACTCTTTGCATGGAACACGGCCGCTCAGCACCTCGGAGGGGGCAGCTCAGAGGAGCCACAGAACTGACTCCCCAGATTCAGAGAGCAGAGTCGCATCTGGGCCAGAGGTGCTGGGGTTGTGACCACACGGCTCTCATGAGGAGGACCGTGCACTTCAGCAGACCCTGAGCTACTGGGACCAGAGCACGGGCCTCACTCCCAGATGTGGACCCTGGAGCACACTCCCCTCGGCACGCGGGGACAACCCCACCCTGCTTCCGCAAATACGTGCAGACTCTGAGCTCCCTGAACGAACACAAGTACAGTAGCCAGCTGCTTGCAAACAGTCAACAGTTGATCCCCTGTTCCTGTGAGGCACCTCGTCCCCAAGAACTCATCCACAGGGCAGAGGCACCAGCCTGGTGCACACGCTCCAGCCGTCGGGGTGTCCCTGCCGTGGAGCGGGTACTTACGCGCTCGAGACCTGCACGTCGTGCCAGCTCCTGGACAAGTTCTGCTTCAGGCCCTCCAGGGCGGAGAGGCCCAGCTTTCTCCTCAGCTCCGCGCAGTGCCTCTCCTTGGCTGCCAGGACCTGGCGCAGAGTGACAATTTCCTCTTCCACCTGCAAAGGCACACACGGGGCATGATTAACGCCCACGGCCGCAGGAAGGGACCAGCACCCTATACGCGCTGCAGGAACAAGTCTCTCAGAATTACCTAGAACTTTCTGCTCACAAACGTGACTCTCCGAGGAAGTCTGCAGCAGACACTTGCTCTGTGTTTATCCAACACCAGCACCCCAACTTCGTCTGGAGAACTAGCTCACCCCTAAATCACGTGCTTCTCACGGGGCTGCCAATCACCATACCTACCAGTGGAGACCATGCAAGGCCGGCCAGAGCTCTTCCAGGACTGGGCACGGGATCAAGAGGAGAGACACCCCTGGCCTCGGGTCTCGGGGCTCTGGGTCTGGGCGTGGAGAACAGAGGCCCCACGAAAACTGTGGAGGAACCTCACATGCAGTGGTAAGGAAGCCCAGCGGGCAGACGGATGGCCAGCGAGCCGGGGGACAGGAAACAGCCCTTATGACAATGTGTGTCCCTGGGGTCAGCTCCAGGCCTGAGGAAAAGCCAGGTTACAGAGACAAAGTGGACTCACTTTTGTGCTCAGGGTAGTTTCAGGTGGATGACAGGAAGAATCCTGACCATAAACCTCAAACCTCCTCAAGTCTTTAAAAAAAAAAAAAAGCTGGTGACTTTATTTATTTTTGTTTGTTTTTGTTTTTGTTTTTGCATGGCTCCCTGGCTGGGCATCGAACCCAGGTCACGGCGCTGAGAGCGCCGGAGCCCAGCCACTGCACCGCTGGGGAACCCCTAGCCGGTGACTTTGGAAGAGAGCACCCGTCACAGCGAGCCTCACTGCTTCAGAACTGTCTGCACTTCCAGCCCCCACGGGACGGCTACTCTAAGAAGAGCCCCTGTCTTCAGAAAGTGCTTGTTTGAATTGAGGCACTGAGAAACTGCTTAGAGCCCTGGGCACCCCTGGATTCTGCTTTGGGAAAGAGCCAAAACAAGAAACAATTCAAAAATACGGTGTCATCTAAGGCCAAATTACTACCAGTCACTCAAGCAGTTACAACCAGTGACTAGAACGTTCCATTACGGTACAATGACTGACAGGGCTTAAGGGCATGCAGCCTGGTTGCTGAGGGATGTGCAGGTTGAATACTTTATGAGTGACAGAAGAGTGCCTTCACTTTGCAACTCAACTCTGAAACAGAACCTGTGGTTTTAGTCTCCAAGCCAACACGTTCTACAGAAAGTGAAGCATGGTCTTTGTAAGCGTCCTGGGACTTCTAGCTGCTTCTCTCTTATCCTTGTTCAAATCACGCTTCCCGTGACCTAAAACCTGCACCCGGGGCTGAGGGTCGTCTGCACAGCTAGCTTCGTTCAGAGCCGCAACGAGACCCAGGGTACGCGGAGAAGGGGCTCGTCTCGACCCAGAGCAGAGGCCTGTGACAAGCACTGCTTCAGCCTGAGCTGAACTGGATGCCAAGGTCACATATTAACCAATTCTCTCTCTGGACACTGGAATGTCAAGTGGATCACTATTAGACGCCACATCACATGGTGAAAAGAAACTCTTGGCAGGTGATTTGACTAAAAGTTGTGCTTGGAGGCTTTTGTTCTCCAACTCCTCTCCTGCTTCCTCTTAAGGGATTCTCACTAAAAAGACTGCACGGAGCACTTTCTACAAAAGTCTTCTGGAAGAAGACACGAAGCTCGAGGGGCAGGTAACACCTGTGGGGTCCCAAAAACACTGTGTTAATCCCAGAGGAGGATCTCCCAGCGGGGGTGTGCCCAGAGCAGCTGTCCCGCATGGACATCCTCCTCACAGAATACCGACAAGGTGCCAAGCACGTACAAGGCACAGGCTGCAAAGAGCAGACCCTGTGGGACTCCGGGGACGGCTCCCGGGACAACTTCTGCAGAGCACAGCCAGCACCCTGGCCTCGCCTCACGGTCACCCCAGGACAGCACCTTTGTGAGCTCGGCCCTGAGCTCCTCCTCCTCAGCCTCCGTCAGACCCTCCACAGCAGGAGTCGGGGCAGCCACCGCTGTGTCAACAGGGACATCTGTCATGGAGTCGGACAGCAGGCCTTTGTTAGGAGAGTTCAGGTTGATGTCTGCCAGGGACAAAACGAGGCCAGAGAGTGTCAAGTAAGAAGTTACAGAGACCTAAACAGGGTAGAGGTCTCCACCCAGGGAAAGAGCAAGGGCGAAAGGACAGGCCGCAGGGGACAGGGGAGGCGGGGGAAACTGGCAATGCCTCTTCTCTGAAAGGTGCTGTGAAGACGGTTTGGGCTCTGAGACTGTAGCAGCCACACCACAAGCCACCCAAGACACTGCCTCAGGACAGGGACAGGCCGGTGCAAGGCAGCCATGCCCTAACTCTGGCTCCCCTGCAAAGGAGAATACTATCTTCTGAGACAGGAAACCTTTGCCACAGAGCCCCCCGATATCACAGATACGTCACTTTTAGAGCAAAAGAACACAACCCAGCTGTAAACACAAGAAGCACCACTTTCCAGTGAACTGATCTGCCAAAACACATGCTACAATCACACGCACGGAGCTGTGCCCTGCATGGGGTCTGCAAAACAGAGACACCCCCCCACCCCTTTCAGTCCACCTTGGCCTGACCGCACCCGGGACCCGCAGCACACAGTGGGGTGCAGGGGGAGCAAAGCCTCCAGACCCCTCTGCTACATGCATTCCTGCAGCCACTATTGGCCTTCACATTAAGTCCTTCTTCCTGTCTGCACGCCGTGGGAAAGACCACGTGAGGAAAAACGGGTCCACTCCGTTCTTCCCATCTCCCAATGCACGACTGTCGCTCAGTACTGCTATGCACTCAGCACCGAAAACATCCTCCCTCTGAGCAGCACACTCTGTGAAGAAGGAAACTTTGTACGGCATCTGCCACGTTTAAAAGTGACTTAAGAGGAAAGGCACAAAGGTCAGAAAGAAGGAAAAGTCTCTTTAGTCGCAGGCAGGTACGTCGACTGCAGAAATCCTCGAGTCTGCTACAAATAGACTGAACGCCCTTAGCAGCAAAGACGCTCCACTGAGCCCCACCACATGTGCCGTACAGTGGAGCTGTGTGCTTCCTTGGTGCTCAGCAGGGGTTTACTACACGAAGCTGATTCTGATTTTTAACGGAAACCAACCTACATGATTTTACTCCATGGTTTATACCTGCTACGCCGAACCTACTCAAATTCGGTAAAAGCCTTAAAATCACCTCAATTTTTCTCCTCTGACTTCGGATAGAAGTCATCCCCAGACTGAGCACCTACCCAACAGGCCCGGCACTGGACACGCTGTGTGACGCCAACCTCACCACACCCTGCAGCCAGCTGCCATTCCCAACCTCATTTAGAGGAAACCAAGGCAGCCAAGTACCTTAGCAAAGGACCCGCAGAGATAAGCATGGAGCTGGTGCCCCAGGCAACCAGAGTCCTTCGCCCTGGGAGCCCGAGCTCTCCAACCCCGTACAATCATCTGCGAAAGGGGGGCAGTGCAAGGACGAGTCTCAGGGGGTTCTCCTCAAAGTGGAAAAATGTCATTTGAGACACAAGCCCGGTGTGGTGTCTGGCACACAGTAAGTGCCCAGTAAATGTCTCCTGTCAGTCTCGCGACCACACCCAGTGCCGGTCGTACTTAATATTTAACTAAGTTAGAGGGGCGAGTCCAGCGGTGAAAAGCCTCCTGAACGGATCAAACCCCGGGCTTCTGAGGCTCAACTATTTTGCAAGCAGACAAAACAGGAAAGTCAGAAGGAGGACAGCCCCCAGACCATGACGGGGACGCAGGAGTTCCAGGGTCTCATCAACACGCCGTAAGGTCACAGGGCAGAAAGGCGCCCTGAAGGCGTCCAGCGAAGCTACGTCCGCACAGGCGCGCGGCACCCCGCCTCTGCAGCCTCAGACGGAAGGCTGACTCGGACCGCGGTGCGGACACTCGTCGCCCGGGCCCGCTGCCCTCCCCCAGGGTCCGGTGTTCGTTCTGGAAACACGGCGGGAGGCGAGCGTGCCCCTGACTCACGGTGCGCTTCCCCCGCGAGGCACTCCCTCAGCAGGCTGGGCGCCGCGCCGGTCCAGGCGGCAGGAACCGAGGCGGCCGGACGGGCGGGCGAGCGCCGGGCGGCGGCACCCTGAGAGCTGCCCGCAGCGACCCAGGGAGAAAAGGCGATTCCAGCCGGGGGCGTGAGGCCCAGGTCGCGGCGGCTGGGAGCGGCTCGGGGGCCGGGGGGCGGAGCAGGGGCCTGCGCGTCCGCGACGCGACGCCGCGGAGGG